>JAODXP020000010.1:17296930-17299430 GCA_027497455.2 Sardinella longiceps
GACAAAGTGCAGGAAATGAAACAGAACACCATGGGCGTAATTAACACAATGAAACAATGATGATAAAAAATACCGCTGTCTGACTGGCTTTTGTCAGTGAAGTAAAAAGGGATGTTTATGCTACATCTAAATCAAACGGTGTCATTGAATAATAATGGGTATGAGTGATGGTCTCTCTGCAGGACAATGGTTTCCCTGATGTATTATACGATTATGAACACAAACTTTGTCTCTTCAGACTAATGTCTATGTCCTTTAAACCCAGATGGAGAGAGGGATACATCTTTCCTGGCTTAGTGTGTAAAAGTGATAGACGGAAATCTGAAGGTTTCATTAACCAAAAGATGAATATGTCAGATGGGAACTATTTGATTGCCTTTAGTATCATGGTGCTGTTCTTTCAGGTTTTATGACTTTGATCAAATACAAACAGAAAGTAGTGTTTGTGCACAGCATGTGTCAGCATTGTGTGCACAGCATTTAGTAAATCTTCCTTTACTTTTAATTTATATTGCTTGTTGTTCTTAGTATCTTACTTTTGTCTTGCTTATTGACTGTATTGAAGTGGGTTTATTCAGCTTTAGTCTAGTCCTGCTTTCTGACCTCTGTACTAACTCTGTGTGTGTGTGTGTGTGTGTGTGTGTGTGTGTGTGCGTGTTCATGTATGCATGTGCGCTTTTAATCCATAGATTATCGATGAGGAGGACACCCAGTTCATGACCAACTGCCCTCCCGCTGTGACTGAGAGCACTCCCCGCAGGAGGACCAGGATACAGGTGTTCTGGACAGCGCCCCCCTCTGGCAGCGGCTGCATCGTCCTCAAGTAGGTTCCCCTGCAGCCATGGCTCTCGTCTCTGCAGCTTTGCTCACTGAAATGAATGGGAGTAGTAAAGCAGCTCAGCTCAACTCAATTCAGTCTATGGTTCAAAGTGCCACATAGAACCCAATTTTGAATCTGTTCTCAATTTTGGTCTGTAGAGCAAGCTTTTAGGTAACAGGGAGAAGAAACCTGCAGCATGTGTGTGTGTGTGTGTGTGTGTGTGTGTGTGGGGGGGGGGGGGGGGTATTTGTGTGTGTGTGTGTATGTCTGTGTGTATATGTGCATCAATGCAAGTTCCATTTTGTCCAAAGTGGATCCAAAGTAGCATCTCTGTATCCCCTGAACATTGCACGTCTGGGCAACCTTTGTCAATACTTACAGCAAAGTATACAGTTCACATAGACTTGCTTCATTACACTGGTAATCCATCACTGTCCCCTGATCTTTGTAACACCTCCACCATTGGGGCCCTCTTTTGGGCTCCTCTCCCTGCATCTACGGCACTGCAGCACCACCCAGCTCCCATCCCGCCAGGAGCAGAAGTGGGAATCGACAATAGTGTGGTGCATTATTGATTTCAGTTCAGTCTCACGCTCGGTAAATGAGTATGGTTATGTATTTGCATTCTGGAGGGTATATTTCCCTCCTGATGCACGGCTGAAGCAGAACAATCAATGCGCTCTCTGGCCCTTTTGAGTGAGTGTGAACGCACTGTACGGTGAGCCTTAATTGATCATGATCTGAAAAGTGTAAAATAATTTTCTGCCGTGCGAGCTGAATTATTAATCCCACCTCGAGAGCAAGACATTCATCAACATATTGCATTAGGGGGGTTTGCACAAAAAGGATCTCCATGTTGGCTGAAATGATATGCACTCCTCTCTCTGAGGACAATTTATGCATCTCTGATTTTTCAATGCCTCATTTCAATATGTACGGCGTGTGTGTGTGTGTGTGTGAGAGAGAAAACAAACATGCAACATAACAAAACACACAAATATGGAAACTGTTAGAGTTGATGAACAGGGAGATGAACAGGGAGATGCAAAGAGTGTGATAGAGAGAATAAGATGAAGTGGGAGGGTGTGTGTGAGAGAGAAGAACGAATAGAGCGAAAGAGAAAAAAACAGTGAGGTTGTGGCCTACATGACATTCTAATCAGTGCATTATTAAAGACTTCACTGCGGCTGTCATTCTCATTCTTTTTTTTCTCCTATGCTCTCCCTCTCACTCTTTCTCTCTCACTCTTTCTTTCTCTCTCTCTCTCTCTCTCTCTCTCTCTCTCTCTCTCTCTCTTTTCTCTCTCTCTCACACTCCTTGCCGATTCTGCATCGTAAAAAAAAGAGGCCCCGCATTTCTTATTAATGTCCGTTATTATGTGGCTGTCAGGATGAGTGATGAGCTTTCCTTCTCTTCCGTCTCCTCCTGACTACACGTCAGCGTCTCTTTCTTCCTTTCTCTCTCTCTCTCTCTCTCTCTCTCTCTCTCTCTCTCTCTCTCTCTCTCTCCTACCCCGCCATCTCCAGCTCTGTCTCCGGCTGCACGGCCGTGTCTGTCTCTCCCATCCTCATGATGCGTGGCCCTCCGCAGGAGCGGCAGCTCTGCTCGAACCCCCGCCAACCCTCTATGAGTCAGCCGCCGCCTCGTGGAACGTACGCCACTGTGAGGAGGAGATGGATA
>JAODXP020000010.1:17304430-17346930 GCA_027497455.2 Sardinella longiceps
AGCGGATGTGCGAGAAAGGTACACCTTTCATGGCCACGAATGAGATGAGGTGCCTGTCGTCCTCACGCGTGTGTGTGTGTGTGTGTGTGTGTGTGTGTGTGTGCACTACCTCCCCCAGCCGAGCGCAGTGCCGTGCACGGTGGGATATATATAGAAGTGTGTTCTCTCTTTCTTCTCTTCTGCTCCATCTCGCTCCCTCCCCTGTTTTTTCTTTGCGGAATGCGAAGGCATCAGTTGCAGCAGAGGAGAGTGCCTGAGCTTCTTCTTCATGGCAGCGCTTGCATGAGAATCATGTTAAATGAGTTTGGGGCCTCCCGCGGTCCGTGACATTGGATGTTGCACACTGAGAAGATGATCAAAGGTCTTGCATGTGTGTGTGTGTATGTGTGTGCATGTGCATGAGTGTGTGTGTGTGTATGAGTGTGTGTGTGTGTGTGCATGGGTGTTGCCTAGATTTCTTGTACATAAGCCCAGTGTTTGTGCTCTCCCTTCCTTCCAACTGCAGAACCACTTTTCGGGGAGGCCACAGACAAGCCCCTCCTGGACTGCTGTGCCTGTGGAACAGCTAAATACAGGGTCACCTTTTATGGCAACTGGTCTGAGAAAACACACCCCAAAGACTACCCCAGTAAGTGCCTGGATAAAATCCCTCAATAAGCAGGTGTTTTACTGTGTTTCTGATTATTATGGGATATGTATACATCACTATGATTACATCATGCTATACATTATACAGTCACCACGTGTTCTTACTTCAGCCTAAAACATACAGTGCACCTCATGTGGAGGCTATAAATAGGCCTCATCATTAAGATGGCTGTTTCGCTCCCTGTTGGATCACTGAAACATCTCCTTCACTGCAAACTGGTTATTGTGGTTTTCCCTAAAGACTACTCACTTAAAAGCTTGGTACATTGGAAATAAACTGTTGTCTGTCGTGCCACACACCCTGAGAAAAAGAAAATGTACTGTCCCATGTAGTTCATAAATCTAAATCAGCAAGTGGATTCTCACAAATACAACTAAACATCTGTTACAGAAATAGACCACTTACATTTCCAGTGACACACAGTCAGCCAGTCCTTGAAATATAATAGTTATAACATCAACAACGAGGTGTACATCTGAGTCAAGAGGAATGTTGAGTTTTAATGTTGTTGTTGTTTACATCATATTACGAACAGACCAAATATTGCTTTTAAAATACCTGTGGTGGTATTTCTGCAATCCTGACTACAAACTATGAGGTTAGCAGGCATCAAAGAGACATGCACTGACTGACTGTAATGTGCACAGTAGCAGAGAGAGGCAGCTGCTGTATGGCTGTGACTAACCCCTGCTGGCACTGTGTGTGCCACTGGTACACTTCATTTCTTTTTCCCCCTGAAAAGAGATAGCAGCCACGTGTCCCTGGTGACTAACACCATGACTAATGCACTGGGGCTCGGCATGTGTTCACGCAGGCCTGGCACTGTATAGGATGTCTTTGGGAATAGAGAACTTGGGAGGTGGGCGGGACTTCTGTGTGTTTGTTTGGACATACAGCACCATACAATGAGGCTGGACTACATCTTGACATTGAGAATACATAGAAAACGATGGTTTGTTATTGACCTCATTTTCATTAAATCATTGTTCAAAATCATTGTTCAAAAATGGGGGATTTGTCACAAGCCCTTACCCCTCTTTACTGCTTTTTGCAAGAAATAAATGTCTGTGGTGACGTTAAGACAGTAAGATAGGCAGAGATTCCAGTGTAGAGTTGGCAGTGCGACACCACAAAACGCTTGTGAATCTGGCTTTTTTGTTGGAACACCAGCTCATTTTCCAATCTCTACAAACAGATATGTCATTCAATACCAAAGCATAGGCTTACCAACATAAAAAAGAAAGCTTAGTCTGAGGCCAAAGACACCGCATTTGCCTTGATGAAAAGTTTAATGCAATCGTGAGTGAACAGTTATAAACTTCACCAATTTTATCAAGTGGAATGAGTTTTTTTTTTTTTTTTAAATGGAGGTGCCTAAATTGGCAGATGCTTTTGACTGCCATTAAAGTTTTTTTATGGCTTTACTCATCTTCTCGTATTAATGGCTGTGAATTTTTCTGTGTCGTTTCACGAGTGCCTCACAGATTTAAAAGGAAAACTATCAACGCTAATGGGTTTGTTTACTAATGTACTCTGCTGTTTTTGGATTGGTGGTATGTCTGTGCATGTTAAAGCTAATGTGAATGAATATGTGCCATAAAGTTCTAGGATTTGAACAAAAAAAGTGGTAACAGTGATGTAAATAGCAGCACTCAGCTGTACATCTACATATTTGGTTTTTCTTTTTCTGTATGGTGGCAATTCTCTGTAAGTGTAAACAGCAATGCTTTCTTTTGCTTGTACAAGCTCCTACTAACAGTACTTGATAAGTATCTTGTATGTGGAAGCAAACTGACCTCAACGTGACACTATGTTTTCATTATGCTGAGAAAGAAAGAAGATTTATTGTTTTCTTTATTATTCTCAGAATGCATTTTTGCCAAAAAATGCTTTTTGCCAGCATATTATCTCCCTATTATCATGGAAGTAGTCTTGCAAAAACTTTGCATCAGCCTACAGGAGCCCTCTGGCCATTGACGGTTTCTGTGCTTTCTTGGTAACCTTTAACCTTGGCCAATTAAATTGGCGATACGCAAACCAGTGCTCTATAGATCATCAGGGGTGAGTGTTAGCGTGTCACTGCTGGCATGTCCACTGTGGAAAGGTTCTGGAACCTTCCTGCATTCCTTGCGACCCTGACAACCCACTCATATGTTCTAATGATTCTCTCTATCGCCACAGGACGAGTTAATGATGAAACTCCCAGCCATTAGTGCTGTTCGAAAATGCTGTCAGGGTGTTCTGCAGTTGCTGTCTTCTCTAAAGCAAAATTAAATACTCCTTACCGCTGAACTGTTGGAACTAGAGCTGTAAAACTCGACTCCTTTTAAGGATTCGGTTCCTTCTTAGCCACTCACTAAACTGATTCGGGTGTGCGAATCACTTGAGTCAATTGAGTCAATGGCGCCCTATTGCTGAGTAACATGTGTATCTGTTTCAGACTACAGATTCTGACTCTGTATACGAGTCACTTGAGTCAGTTGAGTGAATACTGCAATGTTTATGCAGTTTAAGCAAGTAAAGTAGGAGTTTGGACTCAAAGGATCTGGGTTAATGGAGACTAGGATTCGCGATTCATGAGTTAATTTACGGGTCTGGGTAATTGAACCAAGTGAGTCGGGAATCGCTCAGCTGTAGATTGAATGCTTTTTGAGCATTTTTTCAGTAGTGTGTTCAGTTTGGTTTCAGTGACAATGACAAGTTTGTGACAGAGGATTTAAATGCCTCCTAAAGTTCACTGCACCCCGCTAAAATGACACTCATTGACAGTCATGCCCCTCACAAAATGAGTGTGAAAGAGGCACCTGAAGCCAACACTCGCTCCTGCCCAACCCTCTTGTCTTTCGTGGGGTGTTTGTGGATAACCTTGAGATGGCCTCGTTGGCAGTGAATTAAGCTGGCGGATTACTGCCGCTCTTCACTTGAGGTTGTGCACTCGCAAACACAGATCAATATACTGATTAGAATGGACTCCCAGAGTAAGATAAACCCACAGATAGACCTAGCCCTCTAATATATGAGCTTAACAGAGGGAGCAAAGAGACAGAGTGATAGAGAGAGAGGGAGAGGAGAGAGAGAGAGAGAGAGAGAGAGAGTGTGTGTGTGTGTGTGTGTGTGTGTGTGAGAGAGAGAGAGAGAGAGAGAGAGAGAGAGAGAGAGAGAGAGAGAGAGAGGTTTCAGAATTGGCAGGACCCAATCTTGAACTCTTGGACATACACACGGAAAAAAAGACACAGCTTGAAGACTGAGGGACAGACCAGACACAAAGTTATGCACAGACACCCACACACATATGCTAACATAGCCAAGTAGCCAGTTGAACAGAATAGCATCAGAAGCATTAAAACCTCACAGCTTCTCCTCTGATATGAAATAGAAAAGTACACCAACCCATCAACAGAAAAACTGAAGAGATTAGAAAGACGTTAAACAGTACAGTACCCTGCTGTAAATGTGTCATTGATGGCAAAAGGATCTGAGACAGAATCCTCTACATCACCGATTGTAAGGCGCTGTCACCTTTCTATTTTTACTGTGTGATCTCTCCATTCTCCCTTCAGCCAGAAGGAGAGAACGGCACACAGTAATGCACGAACAAGTGTCAGTGACACACATTCGCATCATGAAGGTTATTCCAAATCAGGGCAACATGTTTTTCTTTTTTTTTCTTTTTTTTTTTGTCTGCCCTTACTGAATATATTGACTCCAACCCCCACACCCTTGACGTGTCCCTAGCGCACCCCCTTCTCTCTTTGCTTTGCAAACCTCACTTTGTCTTTTGCATCAGGAGCCTGGAGCCAGATGGGCCTTAGCTGTTCAGACACCTTCAGACAAAGGCAGGGGAAGGTTAAAGAGGCTGCATTTGGAAAGGATGCTGGACTTGAATCAGGTGGTTGAGTGATGTGGGGAAATTGGGAGACATGGCCTCATCACTCTAAGGGCTCTCTGCTTTGTGGCTCTGCCCTGCACCAATCCAAAAGCCCATCTGAAAAGGCTTTAGATGTGTATTCTGTACTGTAGAAGACTATTTTTTTAATCTACTTTGTGGTGTGAGTTGAATGTGAACAAAGGTCAGAGAAATAAATAGACTGTGGAGATGTACTGTACAGTAGTGTGCCTCAGCAGACAGGTGTGAACTTATCCTTATAGGCAGTCAAAGGTTAAGACGAGAGAAAAAAGTTTTTGTCTGTCCTCATATCCTTATAGAAACATTCTTTCATTATGTGAGAACAGAGATGGAATACAGAGAGAGTTGTGGTGGAGAGGTAGACTCACTTAAAGAAAGAGATGGAGGGAGAGAGAGAGAGAGAGAGAGAGAGAGAGAGAGAGAGAGAGAGAGAGAGAGAGAGAGAGAGAGAGAGAGAGAGAGTAGCTGAGTTTGTCAGAAAATATGAAAATAAGCATGAGAACAGCAGACCATGGTGGTGAGATTTGGTCCAGGTGTGAGGGATTGTGAGGGATTAACCTCACTGAGGGAATGTGGGGTAAGCACTTCCTCTGAAGATGTGTGTACAGTCCGTCACGCCGCAGGAATGGTGTAAATTGCAAAGGGAAATTAGATTGGAGGGATTTTGAACTGGACGCCGCGAGAACCAAGCGGTATAGCTGAACAGATTTGTCCTGAGCAATTGTACTTTTTACAGTGACCTTCACTCACTAGTCCGACTGAAAGAGAGTGATTCTTACAGCATTAGAGGATTCAAAGAAACCCACACGATGTACAAAGTAATGACTAATCAGACAATGTGGCCTTTACATAAACTGTGCTCTTATAAAACACTCATTGAGTCAAATGTATGGTCTTCTGTTACGGTATTGTGCAAAGAGACTGTATCTCCTCTTACTGGTGAAGGTGCCACATTCAGTGTTCAGCAGCAATCGATGGATAAGAGAGCTCTTGGTCCATATAGCTATTCGCCATGTCTTTTGCAAGAATTATTTGCCTGGCAGCTTGGCCGATAAGATGTCCGTCATAGTTGTCCCCAGACTAATTATCAGTTGCGAAGGGTGTAATTGCGGTGTGCGTCTCCCATCGATTGGTTTTTCTGTGGCTGAGAACCATAGGATGCCCTTGGGCCCCCGTGTCAATGGTTGACGAATCATGTCTCCTTTCAACAAGTTGGCCTGACCCACTCCTACAAGTCTGTGTAGAGACTTGGCTTCATCAGCCGGAGCTGCGGCAGGAGGAGGGGAACTAACACACTCTATGACTAACACAGAGAGGCGGCGGCAGCAGCAGCCAATCCAAGAATGCTCAAGTGGAAATTGGCTCTCCAAAGGAGCAATGTAGATACAGCAGAGCATCTTTGGAACAGGAGCCTTTTGTGGGGAGTATGGGGATTTAACAGTGTTCAATACAGTTTTGTCAAACAATACATAATTATATTTTTGGATCATTATTCTTCATGTGGAGGCCACCAGTTGCAAATCAGTTGCAAATCTGCTGGAGAGTAAACACTAAAATGGAATAATCCGTGCTGAATGAAATCAAGGGCTCTAATTTAATTAACAACTATGTACAAAGCAGTGCATCAATACAGTGGGCAACTACACACTACTGCTAATTTAATGCAAGGGCAAAACATTTGCTTCTTTTAGTATCATAAAGGATGCAACACATCATATTCAGCATTTGCCTCATGATACAACATGCAACCTCTGTTGGATCAGTTTGCAGATGATTTTAGAATGTTGTTTTTATGAAACTCATGATTAGCAAGTATACGATTCACTTCCTGTTCAAAATGTTTATGATTTCTGCTGCATGGCAGCTATGTGCATACCTCATAGTTCATGCCTTTATTTTGTGTCATCCTAGGGCGCGCCAACCACTGGTCAGCACTCATAGGAGCCTCCCACTCGAAGAACTATGTGCTGTGGGAATACGGGGGCTTCGCCAGCGACGGGGTCAAGCAAGTTGCAGAGCTGGGGTCTCCGGTCAAGATGGAGGAAGAGATTCGCCAGAAGGTAAGATTATGGGGCAGCTTATCGGCTTTCGTGTAAACCACCGCTGTGGTGAAGATAGGAAGCTCATGAAGAACCTATTCACACAAATACAGATAATAATAAACAAACAATATAAAATATAAAAGAATATCAGCCCATCTAATGTGAATGTATAATACCTTTAATGCACTGAACTGCCCAAACAACTTATCAAAACAAGGGAATATTTATGATCAAAATATCATGTCAATACGTCTTACCACACTCACCTCTCCCAAATGGGGGAATAAGCACATCACACACACTGCACAGATGCGGACGTGGACGCGTGAGGAGAGGATTTAGTCTCCTACCGCTGTGCTTTCCTGTTCCGAATTAATGTCAGCCATGTCTACAGCCCCATGCTAACAAGCCTTCCTTCTAGCCTCAAATAAATACATCGCTCAGCACCTGCAAGCTCCAAACAGTTACTGATTTAACACTAATCCCTCCCTGGAAATTGGGTTGGCAATATCCCTTTTGTCCTTGGAGAAGTCCGATAAGAATAATAATGGAAATTATGGGCAGGTTCCATACAGAGGAAGGCTGATAAAATAGCGCTGAAAAGGCACAGCGTGGTCATTATATTACTTTGCTGCCATAGCCGGGTAATTATATGGTCACGAGAGAGGCCGTCGGATAAGCCCGGTTAGTGTGCTACTGTGGGCTGTTTTTTAGTGGCCCGTGCATTGATTTCAGTCAGTGGACAGGGCATGCAATCCTTTTCCTTTAGAGAGAATGTTTTTTTTGGCAGGGGACAAGAAAGGAAACAGACATTTTTTTCTGGTGAAATAGATGATGTCCTTCTGAGGCATTTCCATGTAAAATTGACTTTATTACTGTTAATAAAATGTGCAAATCCAGATTTTATGTAGAATATACTAACATGGATCTCTCTCTTGAGCCCAAACTGTCTTATTCTGTCCTCTATCTCTCTTTCACCACATCTCTCTCTCTACCTTCTTTCTTTCATCTGTCGTTCCTCCCCCGTGTCCTCCCATCCTCTCCTGCTGATGATCAGCTTGTTCTTATGTTGTGTGCTTCTGGAGCAGATGCTTCCACCAAGTGCTTATTGAAAAGTAATGGAGACCCAGAGCCTTGCCACATAATGAGCACATTACCGCCGTCAGTGGTCGTAATGTGTGTGTGTGTGTGTGTGTGTGTGTGTGTGTGTGTGTGTGTGTGTGTGTGTGTGTGTGTGTGTGTGTGTGTGAGAGAGGAAACCTCTTAGTTGCCTTGTCTGTGCTTATCTTCTCCTCTCACTGTCCTCTGCCTCACTCTCTTTCTTTCTTTCCACACACCACACACACACACACACACACACACACACACACACACACACACACACACACACACACACGCACATACACACACACACACATGCAGACACGGACACGCTCTCACGCTCACTCTGTTTGACACCCTCCTTAGAGCATTAACATTTGCACAAGAGATAAGAGCCATGAATCTGACAAGAATGTCAGCCATCACGTTGGCACTGATATACGTTGTAGATACTGTAGGGCCTCATCGAGACTAATGCCGATCGTAATCGCCCATTCATTTGCTGTTGAAGAGAGAGAGAGAGAGAGAGAGAGAGAGAGAGAGAGAGAGAGAGAGAGAGAGAGAGAGAGAGAGAGAGAGAGAGAGAGAGAGAGAGAGAGAGAGAGAGAGCTCCTGGAGGGGCTGGATCCAGTAGGGTTCTCTCAGCACGTCCGAGATGGCCAGATTTATCAGCACGGCAGGACTAGACAGCTGGAGTGTTTACAATAATGCCCAAGACACATTCCCCCGTCCTGTGAGTGCCAGCAACACGCCAATCTGGACCAGCCGGCACGGCACGTCCTCCACGCTACCTCTCTCCCCGCCCCACCTCCCTCTCCCCAATCCACACCCCCCACAGCGAGAACATGGGGTGCAGAGGGGGCATTTTGATTACAGTGCTTGATCGCTGTGGGTGGCTACTTATTGAGTGATGAGCAGGCTCGTAAAGTGGGAGGCTTGGACATGGTGGTGGGTGTTGGATGGTGAGCGGGAGTGTGTGTTTGTATGTATGTGTGTGTGTGTGTGTGTGTGTGTGTGTGTGTGTGTTTGTGTTTCTGTGTGCTTGTGTTTGTGTGTGTGTGTGTGTGTGTTTGGGTCGACCAGACGCAGAGAGTTGAAGGTTGATTTCCCCCTATTGCTCTAAAAGCTCTGTTTAGGTGTCGTGGGGCCGGCAAATGATCCCCAGTTTGCCTCCCTCCACAGGCATTTCCCAGATACAGGAAAATGACATTAGATTGTTGTGGTGATTGCAGCTGAGATCTCATCAGCTTGACCTGATGACATTTCACTCGGGGGCTGTCGTGCATGGAGGACAGGACTTGGCCAGCGCTAGCTGGAGCCATTCCCCCCCCATCCCTCCGGTGATAATGGCACTACTTACACCTGAAAGATCAATAAGCGCACAGATTGCCTGGCTTGAAACAAAGCAGTGCATCAATTACCAGCTTCCCCCCAGAAATCAGCGTAGAAATCAGAGTGCTGTGGCTGTGTTAATACACTTGGACAACAGGGGGTGGGATTGGAAAGGAGGGGGTGGTGGTGGTGTGTGTGTGTGTGTGTGTGTGTGTGTGTGTGTGTGTGTGTGTGTGTGTGTGTGTGTGTGTGTGGTGGTGGGGGGGGGGGGGTTGCAGGTGGGAGTTTTGGTGATGTATCTACCCTCTGGGGGTCCAGCACTGTGGAAGGAATTTCAAAGTTGCCTTTATGTTTTTTTTTTTGGTACCCAGAAGAGTTATTGATAAATAATGGCACAAACTTCAGTGGCAGGGGAACTTTTTAAAATGATCAAAGTTTTTTATTGCCGCATTGGGCCCGCACACACTCAGAATGGATTGCAGAGTGTCTGTGAGTTAGTCATGTGATGTACAGTACTTGTAGCATGTGTGAGTGATGTATGTGATGTTGTTTGCCGCGGGCATGTTCCGCCATCGTGGAAATGATGTGGAGGAATGAGACAGGGATCCAGTGCTCCGTCTTGGCTCTGTTCTCCCGTCTCTTCTCTTCCTGCGCTCTGGTGACCTTGTGGAAATCCTGCCCAAGGTGAGGTAACCATGATGAATTTGAGCAGTGGAGCAAGAAAATGGCCGGGCTAAATGCTGACACAAACAAAAAATCTGTCTTCCCCGCCGTGTCCGCCGTGAAAACAAGAAGTGAGGAGAAGGGTTGGGGTGTGCAGTGTGTGTGTGTGTGTGTGTTTGAGGAGGTGGGGTGGGGTGGGGGTGAGTTGTGGTGGTGGTGTGGTGTGTGGCAGAGATGAAATTCAAATTGAAATTCACAAGGAGTGGAGGTGTTAGCCATGGGGGTTCAGAGATCTCACCATTTCATTTGTCGACCCAAGGATGCGTGGAGGACAGACAAGCTCTTTATATATTATTTTTTCTCTCCCGGCACCCATCCTCTGATGATGACTTTATATTTTTTTTATTGCAGTTTGTCATCTTTTTAGATGTGTACTGCCATCTGTCTTTCTTTTTAGTTCACAAACTCCTCCCAGCACCCACCCCTTTGCATGCTCTCACCACACACACACACACACACACACACACACACACACACACACACACACACACACACACACACACACCCTCATCCCGCTCCATTGTCCTTTACAGTGTGCATTCTTTTGATGAAAGATTCTCTCTCTTGGGAACAAACACATTTGGTTTCATTTACAGCCTGACAGGGTCCTGTATCTATATTGCCATTGGAGAACGGTGGCAATCAAGGCAGTCTGATGCATGCTTTCAAGAAGCCAGAGCTCGTCTCTTACTCTCCGTAGGTGATTTAATTGGAAATAAAATAGCCAAGCGTCGCTGGAATCCACTGGGCAACCCCCTCTCTCCTTTTCATTTTCATACTTAACATTCTGGAATATTCTTTCACTCGTATTTCATGTCTCTTTTTCTGTTAGAATGTGGGGTGCTGACTGACCTCATGCTGTTTTCTTTGCGTTTCATATGAAAAATGGAGGCCTAACATCTCACAAAGCCTGTCAGAAGTCATTTTACCCGTGGAATAAACGTGAGGAAAATGGGATTGTGTGGTAGGCATTGGACACATACACAGACATGCTGGAAGTGGATTGTAATGCAATACCATGACACTGATATGACACTATTGTCAAGGGGGGGTTTCAGAAGATCGGTTTTGCTCAGCACAATTGGTCCAGCTTTTAAACTTGACCAGTGGATTTTTCTTTTGTTATTAACTGATATTGCCTCTGTATATCACCTTTGATTTACAGCAGAAGACCAATTACTTTTTAATCACTGACTCTCTGACTTTTGAAATACACTACATGGGAAAAAGGCTTAGAAATGTACAAAGGACAGATGAAATAAGGAATGTGGAGAAATAGATGTATTGAAAGTGGAAAAGAGAATGAGAGAGAGAGAGAGAGAGAGAGAGAGAGAGAGAGAGAGAGAGAGAGAGAGAGAGAGAGAGAGAGAGAGAGAGAGAGAGAGAGAGAGAGAGAGAGAGCGGGAGAAGTGTGAGAGAGCGGGATAGAAGGTTATCCTCTGTGCTTATGGGTTTAACAGCACAGAAGGGAATGTTTAACCATTTTATTCTCCTCTCCGCATTAGAACCAGCGGCTCCACATGTCTCCTGTGAGTTCCTTCAACTCCAAAAACTGCACCACTGCTGTTTGGTTTGGGGGGTGCTGCTTGAAATCTGGGGGACCTAATGCCTGTAAAGCACATTACCGTCTGTCCCCGTCTCCATGCCTAATTTGCAATTTCTGCAGCCGGCTGCTCCCCAGATGGCTGTGGCACTGGGCCGAATCCGGCCAGGTACTGGCACTGGGTTGGCTCCTGTGTGGCATTACGGCACCTTGTGCTCAGCGTGGCTCTAATGAAATAGGCCATGCAAATGGGCGCAGCCCCGCAGTGACACCAGTGCCTCGGTCGTGGATCAGTCCCACTGCTCGGCTTCCTATGGCTCATGAAATCCTCCATTTCCTCAAACAGCACAGGGGAAAGACACGCAATTATGGACACACACACACAAACACACACACACTCACGCGCGCACACACACACACACACACACACACACACACACACCTGCATGCACACTCACTCCTGCACGCACACACACACACAGGCATGCGGCCACACGCACACACAAACACACACACACTCGCGCGCGCGCACACACACACACACACACACACACACACACCTGCATGCACACTCACTCCTGCACGCACACACACACACAGGCATGCGGCCACACGCACACACACACACACACACACACACACACACACACACACACACTCACACACGTTGCATTTTCTTACAAGTGGGAAAAAACGCCCTGTTCTGGCGTGAGAACAGATGATGAAAGTGGCTGACAGCGAGACTAGTCAGACTAGCGAGGGCGCTAGACGGAGGTGAGAGCAGAAACATTATATTTTCATGAAAGGGGGTCGTTTGACTCTCCTTTTTTCGGAGGGGGATCTCAACCTCCCTGTCCTTCTCTCACCTCCTCGCTGCTCACTGCTGTAGGTTGCCTTTTACTTTTCCTTTTTTTTCTGTGCGACATGCCTCTGGTTCTGTTGTCAGTGTCAGCCTTCTGAGGGTGGCTTGGCCTCCGAGAATGGAGCTCAGTATTAAATGTTAGATCAGGAGCAACACTTCCTCGCCCTAAAATGCTCTGCGCCGCCGCCGTCTTGGTGCCGCCTCCCTCCATCTGACAGCTGCGAGCTTGATTCCACTTAGAGGTCGAGAGCAGAAGACTTGAGCTCTTTGATCTCAGAGCCTCTGTTACTTTATTTTATTTATTTAAAAATATATATTTAAAGGAAAGGTTGCACGCTTTGTTAAGTAGCGACTGGAGTGGTAACAGGCTTGTGTGGTTGTTGTAGGGCTTAGTGCTTAGGGTCTTCACGGACCCAAAATGAAAATAAGCTTTTTAGCGGGATCCCGTTGTCTTTGGCAACTTTGTGGGGATGAGAAGTGGATATGAGAAACAGGTTTGTGCATGGTGTCATACTGAGCTAAATCAGAGAGGTGGTTAAATGGCGAAGGGCCAGGCTAGCATACAGGAGCTAGGGAAATTTTGGGAGTTTGTATCCGGTTGCTCCCTTTCAGCACCGGATGAAGGCCCTTATCTCCTTGGAGTTGCTCCAGGGTGGCTGTGCCTTAGAGTGATCTCTGTAACTCGCACCGGATTACGGCATCAGTTATAGTATAATGAAATAGAATAAACTGAAAAGAAATAAAATCAGCCAGTCAGTTGGTTGCAGAGAAGACACGTGTATGAACCACAGTTAAATAAACATCGCTTATAGTGAATCAGAATCAGACCTTGACTTCATATGAAATGCAGTTTTATGCAAAGTTTTATGCACCCCTCCATTATTAACCTCATAGATGGAAAAATGTTTCCAGAATAACTGATGATTCAGTGTACTGTGTGCATATTCAACAGTTTGCTAATTCTCTTGCAGGTCAGATGCTAATGTCATCGCATAAGATTCAGGTCTTTCTTAGCACACACATCCTCACACATAATCTCCCACTGACCTTTGCTTTTCACAAGTAGTAGGATAAGGACAGTTAATCCTAACACATGCATTTCTGACATTCATTAATGAATTATTTCACAAATGATGACTCATAAAGCAAAAGTGGCACTACAAGTAACAGCGTGACATGTCAACACAGCGAAAACTCACATTTATTTCCAACAGGCATGGCACAGTGCCTGTGGCAGAAGTTCAATGAGGCACTTGATGAAAGAGAATTGCTTTTCCAGACTATTTTGGTGAGATTCCGTATGTCAGTATGAGACTTTACATACCCCTCGAGTATTAACCATACCATGAAAGCCCTGTGTTAGTCATCATACCATGAAACCACACCATATCATTAAACTAGACAGAGAGGTGTTTTTCAATGAGGATGGACTCTTTGATCGCAAACAGGAGGATTCCGCTTGTCCCATCAGGTATAGATTCTCTGACAGCTTCAGTACCAAACATCTGCATGGTGAACTAAGATAAGATATCTGCATGATTATTGTACCAGATCACTCTACCTTTAATCCTCTTGTTCCTGCCGTAAATTTGCTTTCACACAGGCACCCTGATTGAAATATAAAGTCTACAGCATACACACTCATACTCACACAATCTCTTAAGACACAGATGGATGTGTTCCTTTGAAAAAATGAATTTGATCTACAAGACATGAACTGCTCGAAAACCTGGATGTGTTCTTATGTTTTAAAAAAGGGGGAGCATTTGTTAGGCAATTCCCAAGCAAGAAAAAGAATGCTTGTTTTTTCTCTGACAGACTGACAGGTTTGACAAGAGGCTCTGCAGTCAGCATTCAGTTGGCGTTTTCTTTTTTTTTTCCTTTTTGGAGAGAAAGAAAAAAAAAACATCATATCTTTTCTTCCTACCTCAAAAAAGCCCTTGTGTAGGAGCACATCTAACACGCTCTGTCGAAGGCTGCAGCCAAAGCCTTTAATTGATGAAGTGAAGGGGAGCAATAGAAGTGCATTCATTAGCAACGCTGCAGTATTGATTGGATGCTCATTTTAAGTGCCAAAAAAAGAAAGGGGGGGAGAAAAAAACGTGATTTAACGAGAAGCGTGCTTTCTTGGCATCAGCGCGGTGCACGAGTGGGGTGTGTTGGAACAGTGTGTGCTACTCCCATGGAAGACCGTGCCAGTGAAGAGTCTAATCTCGTACAAGCACTACATCTGCTGTTGACTGTGGTCATGGTAGGGATGTGGACGTGACATTGAGAATGCAGCAGCGCAGATTCTAGAAGAAACGTCGGCATCAGTAGAGAGGTGAGAGGAAAGAAGAAGAGAGAGAAAGAGCGAGAGAAGGAGGAGGACATTGTGAGATTGTGATGGGAGTCCACAAGGCCTGTTAGTTTTTATTCTTCGTTTCTCTCTCTTTCCTTCTCTCTCTCTTTCTTTCTCTCTCTCTCTCTCTCTCTCTGTTCTCTTGCCGAATGTTCTTCACTTATTTATTTACTCTCATCAGCTTATCTGTTTCTCTCCGGAGTGCCACCCTAATGAGTCTGTTCATCTCGGCGTCGAGGGGGAACGACTTTTCCCCGTTCCTCTTTAATGGATGGCATAATACCGATCATAATGACGGTCCCACCCTCTCCCCTTCCCTTACCCCCTCCCTCTTCCCCCGCACCTCACCTACTCTCATTCCACTCCTCCGCTGGGTAGCACAAGTTGGAGGAGGGCTTAATGAATTGGGATGTTTGTCAACCCCTCCCTCCACCACCTCACACCCTCAACACTCCATTAGTTTTAATGTGACTTTTGTGAAGTCCCTGCTTGCGTCAAGCTCAGAATCAAAGAACGTCAGAGGTGCACATGGGGTTTGAAGTGTAGCTTGGTAGGAACTACATAATTGCTATGGGTCCCTTATGCGACTGGGGGTGTATGGAAAAAAAAAAAAACATCTCGTTGTCTTTTGGGTAATGGTAATTTCCCTCAATATTAAGATATCATTATATCATCACATAAACATCTTTTTCTTTCAGTTTTTCAACCAAAATGAATTCTAGCTTTAATCAGCAAGAGAAAAAAAGAAAAGAAAATTACATCCTTGCTTTAACTGTCCTAATGGAATTGCAAAACTGGAGAAGAAAGATCTTGTTAATGTATTACAGAACACAAACCAGGCACTGAAATCGGAAGGTCGTTTTAATAGAGCGTCTACTATGTGCTAACAGGAAGACAAGTGGTGCTTTAAATGGGGTCAGGGTGTAGTGGGGATTGTAGTTTCCAGTGCGCTAAATCCTCTTGTCAAACAGCCGTGTGAGGGGAAGGGTTTGAGCCGGTAAATGAGGCGAGTGACTCCAGCCGTTCTCACGCAGCCTTTGTCTGCCTGAAATGATGGGAATCGGTTCTGTGAGTCATGATGCAGCCAGGGGGAAAATGCTTTGTAGTTTTTAGTGTCTTTACCACTGAACAGCCTTTGCATGAGCTATTCTCTGTCATATGGTCAATCTTTGAGGGTTTTTTTTCCTTCCTGGATGAAAATGGTACAAAGTTCATACTATAATAGTGTGGTCTAAAAACATTACCTGCCAAGACAGCGCAACAGATCACCGTAACTGTTGATTACATCAGATTACTTAATAGAGGCCTGGACTTTCAATCGTATCAATGTGGGGGTTAATAATCGGTACGTTTGTTCCGAGCTTTACTTTACTCTCTGCAATGTCTCATTAAAGATGGATATTCTGTCAGAAAGCCTTGTCTGGCATATGCTTTGGGTAGACAATGATATTGGGTGGAATGATGTCTAAAGCAGTCATGCTCAGCGAAGTGAAAGCCTGTCTGTATTCATGCTCCGTTACATGATCTGTCCTTGGCTGGGTCTCATGTTCTGAAGCGACAACATCTGACCGCTCATCTGGCCGCCTCTCAAACTGAATTTTTCAACCTGTGCATAAAATCTTCCCCACTGACGTGACCAGCGCACATCCTTACCAGTGACCCTCACCTCACTTTCCTCCATGCTGCTGCCATGTGGCCCCAGTGCCAGATCAGAGCTGAGAGTGGCAAGCCTGGAGATGACAGGAAACACGCTGCCTAATGCCTTTTTCACACTGACTTTTCAAACCATCAGTCTGCCTGGCCGGCTGCCACAGGACTCTTGCAACCCCTCACTTCTCAACCCCGACACACACACACACACACACACACACACACACACACACACACACACACACACACACACACACACACACACACACACACACACACACGCACACACACACACACACACCATGCTCCTTCTGTTGCATCTTTCAGCCTCTCCCCTGAGCTCCCAGCATTGCATCTTATCAGGTGTCAGTGTTTGCGTCTTATTGCCAGTCTGTTGCCAGCAATTACAAGAAATTGCTATTTAACTTCAGTCTGTTTTGTGATGGGCTGTCAATACAGCCTTTGAAATCAAACCTGAGGTATGACTACAGACTGAGACAAATGAGTTGCGGCGGCTTTGGCTTCTCTGTTACTGTGACAAACTGTTATTAAGAACAAGTGCACTTAAATTGAGGCAAGTATATTACTGAATGAAATAGAAATTTCAAGGTTTATATGAGAGTGGAAAATAGGGAAAGAGGTTTTCTTTTGTCACTTTGATTACAGCAACTCTGGCTCATTCAACTAAATCCCTTTCTGCTTTGAAAAGGTACACAGCTTGGGAGAAGGCCTTTAATTTCATATCAGTCATATTGTTCCTCTGAAAAGTCCTCCCTGCATTGATTTCCCGTAAACAAACGACATATACAGAATCCTAAATTACAGCCACAGAGCATTTTAAGGCGTGTAATTGGTTATTTTGTTGAAGGGATCTTCGCTGAACGGCCAACGAGCTGTAAATATGGTAGTTCAGTTTTGAGTGACGGCAAACTTAGAGAGGAGGAAAGGAGGTCTCATCTTTAAAAAGCAACCCTAAGCCTGGTGCATCGGTATAAATGTAGCAACACACACACACACACACACACACACACACACACACACACACACACACACACACACACACACACACACACACACACACACACACACACTTCAAATGACCTGGTGTATTTTTGTGCCTAACTTTCTGGTATCCTAGTTTTGCTCTTTGGTGCCAAGTTTTATTCTTAGGGTGTATAATTCCAGAACATCTGGTTAAGTGGACAAATGTCAAACTACTTGGCATGACTTATGCACAGCTCTCGGCTCTCTGTGCCTGGCCTGATCTTGAACATTTTAAATAATACCATCTGTCAAAAAATACACTCCATGTTTGAGTCTGGAGTATTGAGAGCTCTTGGACAGAAATGGATATTGGGACTGAGGCTAAGTACAGCACATTTGGCAACGGCCAAGATTAGGCCAGAAGCCAATTTAAAAAAAAAACAAACAGTGGAACAATGCCACCTGAATTTTCAAAGCGAGTATTTAACTTCAGTCGAATAAAACAAAGTATGTCCATCCACAGTGCAGTGGCATCCCAGTATGCAGTGAAATGCCATTGACTGTATGGGTTGGTATGAGACCATGAGAAGAGAAGCTTGGGGGACCCACTCAGATCTTGAGAATGTTGAAAGCATTCGTCTCAGGACATGGTCCAGGAAATGCGGTACTTCAGGGGACAGCTTAGATAACAAAATGGACTCGGGCATCTAAATGCCCGTAGAGTTTTTGCAGACTTTTCAGGTCAGAAGAAAATGGCCAAAGAGATAGATATTCATTGTGTGGTAGTAAACTCAATTTTTTCTTAGGGCAGAGTTTGTAATAATCTATGATTGCCATCGCAAATGAATTACTTTCTATATTGTCACACTGTGATTTTCTTATTATTTATTTTCCATTTTACTCTTAGAGATGTTGTCTCTACCTGCAAGGACTTTTGCATTTTGGTTCTCTCATTCCCCTCCGAAGATAGTATTTGGGCTCCAGACTACAGAGATGTTGATGAAATGCCTTGTTGTCATGCAGCTGAACTTTGCTCGTCTAGTCTTCCTTGCTTCCCACATCCTTTATGGGAGAAAAACAACCCTTCAAAAACATCTCAGAAAAACACACATAGCCTACCTCTTTTCATCTCTCAAGCGTATCAAAAGCAGTCATTAATAAACCTGCGTTAAGTGAAGAGTACTCTTAAGCAAAACCTCTTAGCGTGGGAAGGTGGAAGGCTTTGATCCTTTGCTTTATTATCAAGCATATTCAATAGCAGACAGGAGCATGAACACCATGGATTCGATGAAAACATCCAGCAACCCGCTATCATGTGCACACTAAACTTCCCACTGCCTGTGCTGTGAGCCTTTAATGACTCGCCAGGCAATCTTGCAGAGGTATCACACAGCAGTGGGGGGAACATCAGTGATACAAAACACACACACACACACACACACACACACACACACACACACACACACACACACACACACACACAAAACACACACACTTACACAGGCCCCAACATTCACATTTTTGCGCTAAGTGCTTCCTAAATAGGACTCTGAGGGAACATTGTGCCACAGGAATGGAAACGACTCCTCAAGGACCCTCACTCAAATACCAACGCAATGCCCAAAGATTGAAGCCAGGAAGCTATACTGTTTGTCCTCTCCATAATGCTTCCCTGAGATCTTCATGAGGTTGGTCAAATACTATAAACCTGAATAACACAGGGCATATGTGGGGTTGAAAGAGGAGTCCATGTTTAATTCATGAGCTTCCCCTTCATAAATCCGCTTGCCATTAAGGTTGGTACCTGGCATGTTTTCCCTATGCAAATGAAGTCTCTTCAGCGGGAGCCGCATCAGCTGTAATCTGCATCTGATTTAGGTGGTGGCAGAGCTCCTATGCTCTCTCCAGCAGAGCTGCACTGTCCCTCAGCTTTACCTCCCCCTGTCTCTCCACCCCCTCCCATTTCTCGTCTCGTCTTGTCAGCCGAGGTCAACCAAGATGGAGAAATATGGTCAGCGCAGTGATTGGCACTGTGGGCCGAGGGAAATAATTGACAGCTTCTGTCTGACCATGAGAAGTTCTGTGTCACTCACTCTCTCTCTCTCTCACACACACTCTCTCTCACACACTCTCTCTCTCTCTCTCTCTCTCTCTCTCTCTCTCTCTCTCTCTCTCTCTCTCTCACACACACACACACATACAAACATGCAGAACACTAACACTCAGCATGCATACATCAGGTGTGAAGGCTGTGTTTTTTGGCACGCAAACACACACACACACACACACACACACACACACACACACACACACACACAAACATTCAGGCTCACACTTTTTTACATACTTCTTTACAAATTTACATAATTTTACCTTTCGGCCACCTTTGGAATGATACGGAATTGAAAAGAATACCTGTCTTGTCTCTCTGTCTCTGATGTATTTCTGTCAAAGACCAATCATCACCACACAGACACAGATTGAGTTGATTGCTAGATCCATTTCACTACAGCACTTTGAAGGCACAATTCCAAAATATTTGCTTCTCAGCTAAGGACGTGCTCTATGATTGCTCCTCCTCAGCCATGGCTGCATTCTCAGAATGTGACACTGGATAATCCATCGTCATCAGATTTCTCAATCTTTAATCTGCTTTAATGTTCCACGCTAGCCATTGCAGCAACAACTCACAAATATACTTTCCCTCAGTCTTGTAACAGACAAATGGCCACTGGAGGAACTTTCAATGATCTTTTCCAAATCCTCCATATCATTACTGGACAGTGCAAGATTGTGTCACAGGCCATTATGGTGTGTGTGTGTGTGTGTGTGTGTGTGTGTGTGTGTTGGGGAGGGGGGGTATATGCCTCTATGTAGCCCTCCACAAATAGGTTTCCCCTATGCTTCACTTTTCACTTTTCAAGTATTAGTTTTTAACAGCCAAGTCCTGCCTGCACTCAGCGAGGGAAAATGGAAAGGAGAGAGGGCAGCAAGGACATAATTATTCCTCCTCATTTTCAGAAGCGTTTCATCCACCTCTCTCGCTTTGCACGTCTCTACTCCCCTAGGAGATGGACCTGAATGGTTTCATTAGGTAGAAATTTCTGTAATGATAAAAAATCACCATATATTTATATATTTAGACTGCACATATATTCTGTAAATGTGCTTTTCCCACATTGTACACCTGGGTTGTGAATAAAGTTGTTGCAAGGGATGGGTTATATGATATGATACTGATGGCATAAAGCATTTGGATTGAGTTTTTTTGCGAGTGTGCATTCTGCATGTATTTTAGTACAGCCTGGTTGTGCAGATAACAACATTCATTCTGGTACCTGCAGTGCCTGGACTGGTAAAACCTCACTGCCAATTAGGCAGCAAGACAAGAATAAACAAATATGGGAATTGACAGTATTGTCTGTTATTTTCTCCAGTGTGGTTGGTGAATGTAAATCCTCCAATGTCTCCTACTGTCCCCTGCCGAGGTTTGGAGTACATTTAATTATCTCGATAATGGAAGTCCAGATTATTATGAAATTCTTACGACTGCAGCTCTTAAGTCTGCTGATATCCTACAGAAGCCAAACGTGGAGTGTCGGATGTCTGGCAGCATAGAGGAGCTTGGAAACAATAAGTCTGAATGGCTGTCCTTACAAAGCCATCAAACCGCCCCAGACAGCTGCTCTTACGCGTTTCGCCTCTTCTGAAATAAAGGCTCCCGTCTGCTTCATTGTTTACCCTTAGTCAACAAGGCACCAATTTATTGGACTGCACATGTCATTATCTGGCCATCCACAGAATAGGGAATTTAGTGCATTGCACTAGAGTGATTTTACTGTAGGCATTTTTCAACAGTGCATGCTTGATTGCTTGGCTCCGCCGGTCTCTCATTTAGTCTGCCGTGTGCTCTGGACTCTCTCTCTCTCTCTCTGTTGTTTTCCCCACCACTAAGCACCATGGATGCTTTTGGGTTTCCTAACATATTCAGACATTATAGTTTGAGTTGTAGTTGGATGGTATTATTTTACTCTACTAATGACTGGGGTGGGGTGCAGGGGGGTGGTGGTAGGAAGCGCTGCCACAGTGGTAGTCATTATGGCACAGACAATGTCTTGAAAACACCCACTGCCTTGCCTTGCCTCCCTCCCCCCTCTGTTGGAGTCTGGTGGAGAGAAACAAAAGGTGTGATTGGAGAGATGACGTCATGTTCATGACTGAGAAAAGGGCGAAGTAAATTTTTATGACCAACGCTGCTGCTAAGTTAAGTGTGTGGTGCAGTGAGGCACCAGGGTGCTTGGAAGGAGTGGCGCTAAGTAACACATACACACACACTCACACTCACACTCACACTCTCACACACACTCACACACACACACACACACACACACACACACACACACACACACACACACACACACACACACACACACACTCACTCACACACACACATAAACTGTCAGCTATTTTCACACCTCCTGCTCTCACCCTTGCCTTTTTCATAGTCTGACACATCCTTGAAAGCATACGGCCATGGCAAAAAACAACAGAAATCAACCCTGAAGAAGAGGATAGTAATAACAACAACAACAACAACAACAACAACTTGACAACAATCATTTGAGGAAATGTTTCCTGTGGGAATGCAGGAGAGATGGCCTAATTGGGAGAAATAGTGATGAAGGAGAGAGGGGCTGAGTTAGATGGGAAGGCAGAGAATCCAGGCATCAGTAGCCCGGTTTACATGGACACTTCTAATCTGATTATTTAACCCAATATTCCATTTTAGATTGCATTTATGAATGCATCTCCTTGGATACTGTTCTATAGAATGCACTTGGAATCTTTCTAATCAGATTAGAAGTGTCCATGTAAACTCGCCTACTGAGAGGCCAGCAGTCAAGTACAGGCTAGTCTTGCGAATCTCACCCTGAAATGGCACAGATGACTCAGACTCGAGACACTCTCGCCAAAGATCATGGAATACTGAGCAAGATAAGGCATCATAATACATTTCAATGGGAACAAACTGGAATACTTCCTGTCTGCATAAATGCATTACATCACAATAAGAAAGATTCTTTAAGTCTGCATAAATCATTACATCACAATAAGAAAACATTCTTTAAGTCTGCATAAAGGGAATTTTTCCCCCCTCCCCTTGCAAAAATAGAACCAGGAACTGAACCAGCGTTGACACCTCTCGCTCTGCTTGAATCCTCTGTACTCTCGCTGTTCACTCAAGTCAGGATTTTTGGGGGAAAAAAAGCACCCATTGTGAAAACAAAGCCCATTGTTTCACACAACTCTATAATTCCATTCATTACGGGAGAATGAAATTTTAACCCCAAAACAAACGAAGGCTATCATTTGGTCCATTTGAAGTTATAATGAGATCCTGCAGCCATTACAGTGTTAAGGATTGCATGAAGACTGTCTCCACTACTGGCTTTGCACTTTTGGGAGGCTGCCAAAGTTCAAGGACCTTGAAATAACATTTGCCCTGCTGCTATGCTAAGCATCGCCATCAGCATCTGTTTCTTGTATAGCTTTTATTAATTCCATACTGCCAGGCTAATGTTTTATGGCCCTCAAGAACAGAGGTGGCCTATGAAACATTAGGATCAATATCATATACATGTATACTGTATGTGTGACAATAGGCCAGTGTCAATACTCATAGCCAGACCATGCATGGTTTATGAGATCAGCTTCATTGTATACTAAAACAATGAATAGATATTCCTGATAGATCTGATAGATATTCTGTTTTGGTCGTCTGAAAATACCACTGGGTTAGAAGGCTGAATGCCTCCTACAGCTCCTCATATATTCATACTGCAGTTCACTGTGTTAACCTTTTGAAACATGGCCTTTTCCTGGTTACCCTCACAATGCAAGTCCAACTGAAAAGGACTGTGTTTCAACTCTCAACACTCTCAACTGTCAGTGGTTTTGTTTATCTGTTTATTTTAACAAATATAGCAGGCGTCAGCCTCTGAGATGGTGAGCCTTGGGGGGACTTCATTTGTCTACACAGGGAAACTTGCTTCAGGAACACACATAGACTTTCACATAGATTGCAACAACTATTCACGAAAGCAGTGCATTTATCATGCTGCTCTGTTTAGCCTGTGAGTCCCTGGGACGAGCTAAGCTAGGCTATCATCACACACCATCATCGCTCACCGCTGCCTCCGTGTCTATATGGAGTAGGATCTCAACCCAGCCAGCCGCGAGGGGCCATAATAATCTCTGACCTGCTTAAGGAACAAAGGGTCCACGTGGGAAGGGTGGAGGAAGAGTAAAAAAAAAAAGAAAAGAGGAATAACAAGAGGGCAGAGGAATAGATCGAGAGCGCAAATTAGGTCACCAGTGCCAGTAACCTGCAGCTCAGTGTTAATGCCACCCCCAAAGCCCTTTGCAGTTGTGTTAAAGCTCTCTCCTCGTTGTGGCGGGCTACCTGTGATGAATGGCTAAGGGGAGCCTAGTGAGCTGTCCTGCTTCTTTTTTTGCAGTGATGCCTGCTTCGACGCTTGCCCCGGCATACTTGTCAGTCGGGGCGACCGCAGAGAAATCAATCCTGAAACCCACCCATAGGAAAAGACAGGCAAAAAGGAAGGAAAATGAAGAGCAGCCATTTTTCTGCTTCTTATTGTTTTGAAAATGAGTACCTTGTCTGTTGTCATCGTCTTACTGGCACTGTTGAGGATCGGACATATCATTCTTTGGAAGATTTATGAAGGGCTTTGTGGCTGCTGCCTAGAAGCAATTGCTTAGAACAATGGCGCATCAACAAAAAGACAGAGACTCATACCTGACAGGTAGAATTGGCAAGTTCATTCACCCAAATTTCATATGAAATCTTTGTTGCATGCCTGAACAAACAGATCAGAAGCTCTCTGTTGAGCTTTGATGATCAGACAAGTGCGGAAAACCACCATTTTGTTAAATAGTATTTTAAGTGTTGCCTGCTTTTCCCCTGCAGGCATAAAACCATTAATATTTTTTTTGGCATAATTGAGGTGTCCCAGAGAATATGTGGTTAAGGTTCTGAAAATGAAATATATGCTGCTGACACAGCTATAATAACAGGCTATTCAGCACACACATTTTACAATTCTCTAAAAAAGTATATTGATAGTAATTTTCAAGGATTATGGAAAGCTCAATAAAACAATCAGAGGACTACAAATCAATATGGAGGTTACACTGGCCAAGCAGGTTTTGTGATGCAAAGTAGTGATAGCTCCCTTGAATCAGATTCCAGCAGCGTCAAGGTCAGACAATCGATTTTTGCTGGAAGCACAAAGTCTGAAGTAATATATGCATATGCATGATTATAATTCACTTTTCATGGATTCCCCTGCTAAGTGAATTCATTTGTAACATAAGACTTGATATTATATTTCATATCAACAACTATTCCTGTCAGAGTCACTATTTCTTGAACAGAATGTTCAAAGTGTCACCAAGGCCATCAAGAGAATGGAAACTTTAATCTATGATCTATGATGAAAGATTCTCATCCAATCAGAGACATACTTTCACAATACTATTGTACCATCACCTATACTGGTGGCCCATTTAAATCATGGATAAACCTGCAGTCAGATCATAAACATAAGCTCCAGCTGCACACAGACAGTCATGTGAAGGCCACCCTATCCACAAATTATATTATTGCGGAGAACGCATAGGGCACCTCTGATTATGACAAATCCATACAGCTGTGTACTCAGTTTGCCAGCAAGCAAGCTTCTCCAGTATTATTAATGGGCCGAATAAATAACTAAGGTATTTGCATGGTAATTAGCGCTAATGAGCTTTTTAGCATGATGATTAACTCCGGGTTGAGCAGCTGGGAATACCCTTGTGGCGTCGACAGGCTAAGACCTTCCAGCTGCTGTGCCCCGGGGCATGCTTCGCCTCTCCACCTGACGTGGCTTGCCCTTTCGCCTAGTCCCACTATGCTCAAGACGATAATGGGAATGTGGGATTTTGTCCCTTGGCATCAGCTAGTGCACATTAGCCATGCGTGCTAGCCTCACGTGCATGTGTCACAATGGCCACTGAGAGCTAATCGCAGACATTGGCTCCTGGCTGTAGCTGTAGCATGCTGTGTTGAGACTGGTTGGAACCGTCCACTGTCTGTCTGTCTGCCTGCCACTGGTCATTCAGCAGAGGCTATCCAGGCAGAGATGAGTTCAGCTAGAAAGTGACCAATTTGTTGGGTCATGCCACAGTATTGTAGGCTCTACAGTGTGCTATCACCCAAGTGTTTCCGCAAGATTGCTTCCACATAATTGGGCAACAGATATCCGTTTACGCATCTTGTTCCTGACTCTCAGGTATTTACAGGGACTTGGTCAGCTCTTCCGATACTTGTTTTTGTTTGTTTGTTTGTTTGTTTGTTTGTTTTTTTGTCTGACTAATTTGCAATGTGTTGTCATATTTCACTGCTTCATTTTGACAAGGGTGGGTTAAAGCTACATCATCAATTACTACATGTTTCCATGCCATGGGCCATTTAGTTGGCTTAGAGGCACGTTCGTTGCCAGGATGAGATTGTTAGCCCAGTCAAGCTTGCTGTGGTATGAAAGTCATTAGTCAACACGGTAATTGTTTTGGATTTGATATGGTGGTAGAGGTGGCTTTTTAACTGCAGCCTTAGACAGGACTTCCAGTTGGTTGAGCAACCAGAAAGCATGGTTTTTGCCCTCCCTCCTCATCACAATACAAAATCATTACTGTGGTGACAGGAGCAAGGAGGTTTTGTTTAAACACATTAACATTTTGACTCCTGGCCCAGGGAATGCGAGATGGTAATCATGTCAGTGTACAACCCTGCTTCCTTGCCTAATGATGAATTAGAAATGTTAAATCAAGCATCGCAAATGATGGTTCAGTGCGCTTGTCACCACTTGATGGGAATTATCTACGCTGTATGAATCTGCCTGTGCTGATAGCATGGAATTCCTGCCCACCAGAATTCTTTTGCAATTGAAGAAATATTTCCCTAAAACCTTCACATGGAAATTGGATGATCATTGCTATGTATTACAAGGCCTCTATCCAGCATGGAATCCTTTTTCCTTTTTCTGTGAGACAAGAAAGAACATTTCTAAGGCAACCAGAATGACTGATGCTTCCAACCAAGCAAATGAAAGTTGTTAGTATCGTAAAGAAGAAACACGGGCTGTGACAGAATTTATCTGGAAGATGTGAGACAAAAGCAGTCTCCTGCAGTCTTCCACAAATAAGGGGAGGTGTTAATCTCTTCCGTGGTACGTATTGATCAGACATGCTCTTCATAAAAAACAGATCGGTTCCTCTAATGGTAAACCAATCGATTTGTCGCCAGGATTTCTAAGAGGGAATCGCTAGTGAGGCCAATACAGTAATCTCTGTCATGTTCACAGGCCATTCATTACATGCAGGCTTTTTCGCTCAGCAGTGGTTTAATGTGCTATTTTTTCCCTCTCCTCTTTTCTTTCCAAGAGGGTTGAATGAATCACAGATGTGGAAATCAGAACCACCTGCATCAACATGTGGAATCATGCTGGGTCCAGCACATCAGCAGCACAGCCATGTCATGCCAGCAGCGTAGGCTATGTGTGAAAAGCCTCTTAGGCTGTGGCTTGTGAGAGGGAAACAGATGTTTAAGTCCAGTGCCAAACAGTGCTGAATGTTACTTAAATGATTCACATTCTTCCAGCTCGTTGAGTGCCATGTAATGGCCCAAATATGCCACAGTGGACAAGCAATTTTCATTTAGGACCTTGAGATGGCGTTTCATGCAATAAAATATATAAAATAGTCAAATTGTTCCCATTACGAGGTTCTGTTATGAAAGGAGGCCGTTACTGCAGTGAATGGGGAGAACACTGCGGACATGCAGCTCACATCGGGCGAGGAGTTTTTCCAAGGAAAGTTGCTCACATTTTAGCCGTGCCTCAAGCTTCAGCACTCTCCGAGAGATAATTCCTCTGGATTCACCCTTTCATTTTATCTAGCGAAGGGAGTCCTTTCCCGTCACAGATTTAATGACCATCTGTCTGTCTGTCTGTCGGTCTGCTTGTCATGCAGCATTCCTCCTCCCTTTATGCCTATATCTGTCGCTCCGGTACACACATCTTCTTCAGTGGGGCGACGAGGCGTCCCAGGTGGCAGCTGTTAGCTCCGGCCAGCTGTTGCAAGCTTTGCCATCCGGCTCCAGAACAACCTGTCTGGGCTTACTTAAAGCAGCTTTTGGCGGCTGCCTAGCCTCCCGTGTGCACTCCATCACGTCCGCTGGCACGTGGACAGAGACGGGTGAACGGGAGCGTAGCGATTCGGGCGAGTCCCCCTTCGTCTCTCGCGGAGCACGCTCTGCGGCGCCTCCCCTTCTGTCCACCCTGGCAGAAAGCTCTAGCAGGTGCATGTGTGCGTTCTCAAAAGAGAAAACAGGTGCATGTGTGGGTTCTCAAAAGACGGGTGTGTGGGCCAAAACATCTAAACGTTCATTAAAGAAACCTCAACTACATGTGTCGTCCCCACCAATGAAAGGATGCAAGGAGAGATGGAAAGCAAGGAAGAGGCAGAAAAACAAGTGGGAGGGAGAGATGCAGGGAGGGATGGTGAGGGAGAGAAAACAGCCAGGTTTCTCTTCAACTTTTTCAGTCATTAGATAACTCCCATCTGGCTTCTTTTTTTTCCTCACCAAACTCCCCAATCTGCTGGAAATAGCACCATTAGAGCTCAGAATCCAAAGGCAATTTGGGGAAGTAGGGGGTGTACATGGTTGATGTGAAAGAATGGCCCGTGAGACGGATAGACGGGATAAACTGTTTGATTAGATATCTGATCTATTCACTCATTACTTCTGCCGGGATTCAGCTCCCTAATGAGATAAGGGTAATGAATATGTATCGCACAGCCTGCGTGGCGATTAATCTAAATGCTCCAGGATGTTCGGCATTAATTTTGATAACCCCTGTTCCCCTCCCTTTAGTCCCTCCCTCCACTCCTCTTCTGCGGAAAAAAAGAAGGAAAATAGAGCACTGGCGAAATGCTTTGAGAGTGTTCTGATGAGAGACCGTTCCGATGGAGAACCGCACCTGTTGTTTTTGTTTGCTGCCTGGTGACATCACAGGGATTCGTCTCCGAAACAAATTTCTAAGGATCCCCCCCTTGTGGATTCCATGAATAATAAAATATAGGCATGAATTAGCAATGACACGTGTGCTGCTTCGCGAGCACTGCTTGGGTAGGCAGTTTGGGAGGAAAAGTCAGAAGATTAAATGAGTCTGGAGCAAATTTTTGAGGCTTTTAATTGGGACCAGAAAGTTTAGAAAACTCCATTAAAATGTGTGAAACAATGGAAGCGTGTGAGCATAAAAATGTGTTTTTATTTCTCCTTAGCACTCTATTTCAGATAAAAACAACATAGCAGCTTTTTTTAGAAGGCATCTCTTTGGAGACGATTGGTGCAAATGATATGGGAGAGTGAATTTCATTGCTAGCTGATTCTCAACAACTGGCGTTGTTTGACATCAGAAATGTCAAATTTTTTATTTGACATTTGGAAACGTACAACATCTGCACACTATGCACTCTAATCCAATATGTAAGATACAGTATATAACGAACGAAAGCAGTCTATGCATTAGCACAGAGGAAATTCCAGCGGGACTGAAACGTTTGCACTTTTCTTTTCTTTTTCTTTTTTTGCACCCTGAGCTCCACTAAGTAAAAAATATGATTTAAAAATCTCTGTTTGAGTTCGTCATTCTGTGTGCGAGTCCCCCCTGCTAACAGTTTATGATCTACTTGACCACTGCACCAGAACCAAAAGGACTTGTGTTAAAAGCGCAACTCATTTTTTGCTGAACTCTAAGCATTAGCTTAACCTCATGTATATCCTCTTTGCATCACATCTGTGTTATCAACATTAAGCGTGCAGACATGCACTCTATGACTCAATTACAGACACACATTACTGTCCTCCGTGTCAGTGTATACCACATAACTCTCTCCCTGACTACATCTCCACAGTGATTTATTAAAGGTAATGAAGTCAAGTGATGTCGGCTGAGAGGCTTGGATTGAGCCATTAGATGGGTGTTCAGAGGCAGAGTCATCAGTGTCTCCATAGGCACATGGTGGTATATAGGTCACTGAATGTGACAGAGAGGGTTACAGTGTTCTTATAGCACCACCTGCTTAGATTGGCTGCAGCTCTAGATGGTTATTTACCTTTGAGAGCAATATGAAGGATGATGAGATGGTTGCATACGTCCATGATAATGGCTTGTCCAAGGTCAGAGCAATCAGTAGACTCCTAGCAGCCATTTGATGTCACCCTGTTGCCTTGTGAAATGTCAAAGCCATGTCAAGTTAATACACTGTGGCTGAGTCTTAAATCTCTCTCCATTTAAATAGAATGAGCTGACATTGTGTTTACCATAGTGTGTCCTGATGCCATTCTTCCCATCAGCCGTAGCTTATCCTGTAATGGTTTTCATTTACTGTGAGTGGAGATTTTTTCTGCTGCTCGACCCACATTATTCCCCAGTGGTGTGACTGTCGAACAAACCATATGGCGCTTTGACAGGCATTTTGCTATGCTCGCAACAGCTCTGTAAAGAGAAGGAGTGAGAGAGAGAGACAGAGAGGATGTATGAGCAAGACTGCTCTGTTTCGACGCGTTCGCCTAATTAAGCAGGCCAGGATTTCAAGACAGTTTAATAAGGAGAGGAAGAGGGACAAGCTTGTCTTTTCACAAGTGCATCCAAACGCCAGGCGAGATAGCTGGCATAAGAGTGGCAATTAGCCACCCCTGCCACCCACATAGTTCTCCCCCACCATGCCCTGGCATCTCAGTGGCACTAAAGGCGCCTGGCACAAGGCTTTTTTTGTGTTTCTGAAGACATCACCCTCACCCCCTACTCCAACCCTCCAACTAGCCCCACACCCTTCCCTTCCACCTCCTCTCTCTCCCTGTGCCATGCTAATTAAAGATTAGTCAAGCCAATTCAATGTGCCACCGAAAGCACACTTTTGAGTCGGAAAAAAAAAAGAAGTGGAAAAAAAAAAAACATTTGCATTTCAACAACAGAGCCGTTACTTAGTAGCAATCCATGAGGACAGAAAACAAATAGTGATTATGGGAAACCAGTGAGTGTGGAGAGAGAGAGAGAGGACATGCTGGGTGAATGAAACAGTGAATGGTGCATCCTAATGTCTCTCCTCAACCTCTAACCAGAAAAATTTAAAACAATACCAGGCAGGCATGTCTTTTTTTAACCTTTAGAGCTCCCCCTACAGTCACCGATTTAAAAACAAACAAACAAACAAAAAAGCATTGCACATTCTCACCAATCAATGTGAATTTGTTTGCAAACCAAAGCTTTGGAGCCAGTTATGATTCTTTTCGAGTTATGTTTCATTCTGTTTCAGTTTCTTTTTTTATTATCATCTTGTGTTTTCATACTGAAAGTGACGTGTTTATAACTGCTCTTAGCAGCTTCAGGGGCTGCCAAGAGAGCCTTCATTCACTCTGTAATAAAATATTTTGACCATCACAATGACTACAAAGCTGGTAAACGAATCTAAAATCCTTATAAAATGTTGCCATTTACTGGAAAGCATGAACTTGATCAGCTGATTCATGCTACTTACTGTAAGTCTTTAAGGGTTCATGGCGTTAACAGATGTGTCCAATTGTTCTTAATGGCAAGTGCCCAGTACATCCTCAATGAGGCACCAAAAAAGTTGGAAAGTTTTGCTTGTGTCAAGAATTTGAAAAACCTTTATGAGTACAGTCATTAGAATAGGCACATAATAATAGTAATGATAATGAATGTTACTGAAATGGTTTCTTATCAAACCATGCTAGTCATTTCTGTCTGATTTCAGCAAATAACAGGTGACTTATGGCATGCTTAAGTGCAATGGTGTTGTTCTCTAAAGTGACCCTGATGAGAGATGATTTTTAAACCAGGCTAGTTTTATTTTTTGACTCGCCTTGAACCAATTTCATGGCTGGTCTCCTCGGCTCTTTGACACGGCAGGCCAATTCTTTCCTAACAAGAGGGGCTCAGGCCCGGGGATTGCAGACACACGTACGCTGGGGAATCAGTGTGCTCTGTCACAATCTTTAATGGGTCAAGAGCGAATTAAAATGCATTAAGCAGCCGCATAATCGCTAATTCAAGTTAATAAAAATTTAAATATTCATAAGTGTCCTTGCAAGTTTGTCTCTTTTTTTTTCCTCAATGGGGGGACATGTGTGAGAAATGTCTCCTTCCCTGATCCAATGACCCCTGTGGGGTAGAAGAAGACTGTTGGAAACATGGCCTTCAGTGTCCATCTGTCTTGCCCTGGACCGGAGGATAAAATTAAAGCATGAAATTTTCTTCCAGAATGTAGTGTTTTGGAGAGGCACCAGATGGTTCTCATATGTGTAATGAAGGCTGTACTGACTGACTGTAGCAAAGCAAGCGGTACTTGAAAGAGGGAATATCATGGTTCACCACTGGACATTTTTCTAGAAGATAGCTGTTCATAACCCAGTGAAATAGTGTTTGTTGTGTCTCTATATTGCTGATGATATTCCCTTTTTATGCTTCCAAAGGCGCCAGACTGAGTTGCTATAAACATTTTGTTGTTTCAGACGTTAGGGATAGAAAAATAATTTATGCCTGTTGGTTTTTCAGTGAATATATTAAATTGCATTGGGTTTCCGTCATGATGACTTGATATAGTAAACATTAAATGTCATCAACAGGCATAAATGAATAAAGGCAGTTATCTTGATAGAAAATCACAACTCCTACAGTGATGAATGTGCTTTTACTGAACACAGGGGCCTACAGTTAGATAATTAACAGCTGTTGTCTCACATTGCGGCATATTTTAATCATGTTCATTTCTTTATTCCCCAGGGTGACAGTGTTCCTGTCGCTGTGGTTAAATCTCTTCTTTTAGCCTTTGCCGACTTTGATTAATGAGGAACCAGATTTGCCATCTTGCAAATTAGACATTTCTCTCGTGTTTCTGTAATGTCTCTGTGTCACATGGCAACCACTGGGCAGACATCACTAAGGAGGGCCGCTAACCAACCGAAATGCACATTTTTATGTCCCACTCTTAAATTTACGAATGTGAACATAAACTCTCTCATTAAGTCTATGCAAGCATGAGGATTTTTTATTTTTTTTTTTTTTTACCGTAATATGGGAATATAAAAAAAAAATGTTTCCCTTGCATTTAATTAAATCCTGGAGAAGTGCTATCAAGTGGGTGTTCTGATGCGTATTTCTGGCAAGGTCTCGATATTCCTTCCCCAGAAAGATTTGCCCAAAGTTGAGAAGGAAGAGGAGGAAGAAAAGAGTGTTCCTGAGTGCCTGAATGTATTAGCATGTATTTACTCCAATGCTGGCACAGACAGTGAGACTGAGCCAGTCACTGTGCTCCTATAAACAAATGCAGCTTCAGACTTAGGTGTGGACATGGAGTGTTGTCCATTCGCGCCTCATCTAATGAGCTCCCCGCAAGTGCTTTCCTCAGCTGTCATTTGGAAGGATAACCCGGGGATTATAGATCTTGCTATTGTCTCCTATTAAATTAGGCTTTCGAAGGAGACGCCAGTCACTCTTAAAAGCTAATTGGGGAATATCTTTGCCAAGCGAACAAGGGACCCTGTCTTGTTTTTTTTTTTGTTTTTTTTTTTTGGCCGACCGGGGGCTCAGTCGCAAAAGCACCACTCAGCCCCAGCCTTGGAGTTCACCCCTCCCTCTGCGGCAAGTTTTATCACGGTGGTGCACGCGTACAGTAGCTTTCTCCGGGCATCCATTTTGTGTATTGGCGGAGGGAGGCCTCTCTAAATAGCTGGCAGTGTGGGCAGCGGGGAATAGAGTAAACTCAAACATGAAGGTAAATTATCTGCAGTGGGACACAGGGGGAGCGGTCCTGTTTCCTCCCATAATGCTTTGCCCAAGCACTGAACTCTTCCCATTACAGAGAGCCAAAATGCCTGAGGGACTTTTGGGGTGATGCCCAAGACTTCTTCTTTTTTTTTTTGCCGTGCTGATTCATCAGCTTTTGAATGCAAGAGATCTGTTGGTCTGGAACTTTTTTTGAGGAGTCACTGCAAAGGCCTGTGTAACCATTTATTTAAATGTTTGAGTCTTCCTTACTCTGCCACACAGACACTCACACACACACACACACACACACACACACACACACACACACACACACACACACACACACACATATACACACACACACACCTTACCTCTTTACAACCTGTCACCCTACCCCGTCTCTCTTCCACACAGAATTTCTCTCTCTCTCTCTCTCTCTCTCTCTCTCTCTCTCTCTCTCTCTCTCTCTCTCTGTAGTTTCCTGCACACATCTCTGAGGAATTGTCCTTGCATATCCTCATTCCTCCTTCAGCCAGAAGTTGTGTTGTACCAGAATATGACCAGAGCTATTTCCAGTCAGGTTACATGGTACACCAACAAAGTCAGTGACATTTTATATGCCAACGTTTTTTTTTTTTTTTTTAAATGCCCCCTCATGTTTTTTTGCAACTTCATTTTCATTTCAGTACATTTTTTTCATAGCTAATCCACAACATGATCGCTGTAATGATTCCATTTACGAGCAAAGCGGATAAATGGATGCCACTGTTTTCCCTCGGCCTAATTGAGTAATGCAGTGACTATGGGTAGCATGATAAGGTAATGATCTGTGCTATATCTTGCCATTTATCCAATAAATCAGAGCGTTACCGATCATTAAGCATAATAGCAAAGTTCTGCACAGCAGCCTAAATGGCAAAATATATTTGAGATGCTGTGGGATTTCTGAGGTTGTTGCTCACTAATGTGAACAAATCCAACTTTTTTTCAAGTTTGCTTTTACTTTGCAAATGCAAAGCATTGCATTATGAATAAAACCGATCCACAGATTGGATGTTGCAGGGGTATGAAATGGATGTTGCAGGACTATGAAAGGCTTTGTTTTCATTCGTAACTCTTCAACTCTTCCATGCCCAAACATTCATCATATCTCAAATTATGTGAGAACTATTAATCAAATAAAGATGTCACTGCACAATGTCTGCATGAAATAAGCTGAAGCAACTGTGGTGGTATGGTATCCTTTGTGTGGTTTTAGGCATACTTGAAACCATGACAGATACTTTTATCCTCTAACTTCCACTGAAGTTAGTTGCAGGAGGTTAGGGTGTTTGATGTTTTGTTGTGTGCTCCTGCATTGAGGTCCAGAGGGCAGATTCTCAAGCTGATATGGCATCTGGTTGGCCCATACAGCTAAAGCCCTTCTTGGGAAGCAGTTTAGATGAAGTTTAGATTCAGACAGATGCCCTTAACAGCAGTGAAAATATTCTCTGTGCAATCTAATATATTGAAGTCTGCGTATCGAAATGTACGGACACTAGACCCATTCATTTGTGCTTATACACTGAGCTGTGTGCCAAGGCTGAAAATATGCTGAAGGCTGGAAAGGTATTCCAAAAATAAATAACTAAAATGAAATGATAAAAATAAAAATGCCCCACACTTGATTGCTTGATGGCATAGCCCCCAACTCCTATTCATTTTTCCTGCCTTCACTTGAAACGGACTTCACAGGCAGGATAGATGAAGCTTATGAAAATGTTGGCTGTCACAGAAGACATATCTGTCTAACACCCCCCATATTTCTTAGCAAGGTATAAGCATGAAAAAGCAACACAGCTCTTCTGCTCTCTGTATCGGTTGCTGTCAGCACCTAGTGCGTTTCAGGCTAACAATGCAAATCTTGGCTAATAAGAGACAGAATTTGCATACGCAGGCTGTCATGTTCAGGAATCTGCATGCAAAAGAAGTAAACTCTCAGGCACTGACAGGTCAACCATGACATCCATATTAACGCTGCTGTATATTTCAACCACACTGTTTGGTTCCTTCCGATAAACATGATGCCTGAGAATGATTTCCATCCTTTTAAATTATATGGTGAAAGTGTGTATCGCTTTGGATGAAATAACACTGAATATTAGCCTGGCTGAACCCAATCGAAACCTGCTAGCAAATTTGAATTTGCTCTTCAGGTCTGGAGTTGAGCCCATTAGAGCTCTTTCCTGAATCACCAAAACCCCAGAAACAAATCACACAATCATTTATGAAGCAAAGGGCAACTATCATATGAGGACAGACAGAACACGGCAATCAGCGTAACCAGTGGTTACTTCAGCATTAAACCATATGGACATGTGTTTTTCTTCAATTTGCTTAAACAACTGCATTTTTAAGCATTATTCACAAGAAGGATGTGTTGACTGCACTATGGGGAAAATAATTGGTATAAGAGTCCAATTTACACCAATTTGACAAACATTTCATGCTGGTTACAACCCTGGAAATGGGAAATGAATGAGTCGACTCCAGACTCCCTCTCAATCACGGCTGGAACTAAAGAAGGGGTCTTTACCCTAGCTTGGTCAAACCTCATACTACACGTCATTGTACATTGTACAAAATATCTGGACATTCGATAGTTAGAAACGATTGCCTGCTGGAGGTAAATCAGTGTTGAAGTTTAAACTGATTGGAGCAGCCCTTGACTGATAGCATGCCTTGACTAATAGCATTCTAGCTCTGCGCTTACAACTCCTCCCTCCCTGCTGATTAGATGTGTTAAAATTGCCACCGGAGACGACCAGCACAATGGGGTCAAACCCAGACTAGCAGTTTAAGGAGATGATAATTGAGCAGAAGTGTGCATGTTGTGAGACTAGTGAGGCTGAATATTTCATTAGCTGCCAAATCAAGCTTCATCTGAATTAGCCCTAGTCATAACAAACAGGCTCAACCTTGCCATGACACCTGAGTTGGATGTATTTTCTGAAGGGTCAGGCAGATGTGAAGAAACTAGGCTTAAATGGCTTTTTTTGGGGTGGGCCTTAAAGTGGATATTGAAGTTGGTTGTTTTTCACTCCCCCTTTCCGTGAATCAATAAACTTGAGCCTGGTTGTTCACAGAGGTTGTCGGGAGTGTTTTTGTTAAAGGTCAAAGCAAACGATCTGTTAGGAAAATACTTTTGTTGAATAACAAATGACTTTGTGCTAAGACAAGAGCAGAATGTCGACATGACAGGAATACATTCCACAAATACGCTTTAATTATTACCACAGGTTAGGACTGAAAAGTGTATTGTGTATAATATATTTGCATAAAGACAGAAAAATGCTCATTGTTATTTTGAGACACAGGAGGTTTTCAGTGTCATTTCCTCCTCACAACAAACCTTTTCGTCACTCCTTTGTCCTTTTCTCCTATTCCTTTGATGTGCTCTGCACGCTGGTTTACAAGAGTGCGTGACATTTCATTCTCTCACCTTGCTCTCGCTGCTTTCAGGCTTGATGACGGTTTTGCTCTGAGCTCTTCAAACTTTGCCGAGATAAATGCTACACCCTCCCCTGATGCTGGGTAGCATTTGGAGGTTGGATCAGTGCAGTTGATAAGTGGCATATGGGGTCCCATGTCTCGGGCTGAAATGCCAGTGATCACAGTCTGGGCATTTAGGTGACACAATACAGTGTAGTCAGTAGCATTTTCAAAACAGGCTGTTTGTTTGTTTGTTTGTTTGTTTGTTTGTTTAAGTCTTCGTTTCAGCCGTCTCTCTTGTTTATAATAATGTTGATGGTGGTGTGACTGTGCAAGTCTGATTTTGGAAGTAAATGTTGCTGATACAGTAAAATAGAACTGTAGACACTTAAAAAAAGGCCACTGGAATGTGGTCTATTTCAAATCATACCGCCTATTTTTGCTGTCGTTTTTTTTTTTTTTAGTCTATGTGTTTTTTTTCCTCCCAACGTTTTACTTCTCCCTCTCTTAAGGTGCCATCTCTTAGTCTGCCAAGAGACTGGAGAATTTAACCACTCTCTTTGTCTCCTGTAGGACAGAAGAAAATTGATAAACTATGGTCACTGGAGCTATGCTGTCAGAGTAATATACCACGGTGGGAACGAGTCCACATGTTTGACGTCAAAGGGGTCACTCTCTGACCCAGTAGTGATGAACAAGGCGCAGAGTGGACCGGTGCTTTGTCAGGGCCATGTTGGCATCAGCTGCACAGCAGAGCGCTGACTCTGTGCCAACCAGTCTTCAGCGTACAAAGCCCTGAATTACTGTGTCTGCCTTAGACCTATTTAGAATGGATATTTAAGGAAGGAAGCCCCTCACACCCCTTCAACACGCCTCTGCAGTGGTAGCCTACACACTGCTGGTGAGGAACATGGAGGAGGACATTGACATTATTATTTTTTTAAACTCTTTTTAGAAATTTCATGGAAAAAAAAAAATACCAATTAGGAGCAGGGTCTGGTAAGCCTTCTCCATCAAACATTTCATTAAGGATTAAAATGAGCAGACTATTAAAGCTGCTTTCTTAGAGATAGAAGCCTCTCAGCTCTTCCAATTAAAAAGGGTACATACCATATTCAATTTCTCTGGTCTGCAGGGACTCGGAGGCAACCGCGCCAGAGTAAGAGCAGATATAGGTGGCTACAGCGAGTGACATTAAGTCAATTGTATTTCCTGTTTTTTTTTTTTTGTTTTTTTTTTTCCCCAACACTTTGCCTGGCTAATGTTTTTTTTGTCCCGCTGTGGGGAGCTGTGCCACTGCTATGACTTTGTTCCTGTTATCAGAGAGGAATTGCAAAAAAATTGAAGCTTTATTGGATTATTGCCTCTAAACTGCAGCTGCTACTTGAGAAGGTCTTTTTCCCCCTTGCCAGTGCCCGGCCAGCAGCCTTGCGTTTCTTCTGTCCAGCGGTCCTTTCTTCCGTCTTAATTAAGATCTTTACAGACACAGGTCAGCTCTGGCTGGGAGACATTTTGAACATCTGTGGCCTGCTGGGAGAGAAATTGCTGTACACTTTTAAGAGATGGAAAAGAAAAAGAAAGTGCAAAAATTTTATTTTTCCATTTTTTGATGTTTTGTTTAAGGCTTCAGCCTTGTCTGGGCACAGCCACAATGCATTTCCACAATCAAAGGAGGCACCAGCACAAATGGAGGTTGGATTGAAGCAAATATTGGCAGCGGGTGTGTTTATTGGTTTATTTATTTATTTATTTTTTTTGTTTGTGAGTCACACAAACCTGAACTTGGACAGTGAAAATGTGGCACCCAGTCAGAGCGGATTTTTTAAAAAGCCACTCTTATCCGAGTGTGAGACTGCCATATTTTGTTATTGAAGGATTTTAATCTGTTGCCTGGTCGATGATTAAAAAATGTCCTTGCGGTTGGATGTTTTTCAGCTACCACACACTGAGTTGCCCTCTACCTGTCATTTTACAGAGCATATCCCCTAGATTGTGAGAAGCAAATCAACTGTGCTACCTAATCCTTTCGTAATCAGCCCAACATACTTGCTCTTTTATGAGTAAAGGGGAAGCTGGTATTATAACTTCTCACTGAAACAGAATCGGGAGCCCCTCTGTGAATAGAGAGACAGATGGACCAATCAAACGTTTTAAAGGCCAATCATTCTAGACAAGGTCGGTTTGTGAGCCTAACTTGCCACTGCTTACTGATGCAAACCAAAAACAAATCTGATTTCATTGCTATACTTTCATTCCCTTACTCTTTTGCTTTTTTGTTCCTTCTCTACTTTCAAAGAAAAAGGATGAGGTGTTTCTAAAAGCCATGTCAGTGAGACCACTTTACTTACATTTGCTTACATTACTCAGGACACAGAATGTATCTTAAGTTTTCACATTACATATTAGATATAAAGCTTAAGAGTTCTGAACATAGAGGATATGAAGGATATGAAGACGGGTATAGACAGACAGGTGTTGAAATAGATGGTGGAATTCCTGTATGTTCTCATGCGATGTACATAATGTAGTAAACATCTGAAACATCTGCTTTTAAACCTGTCCTCAGGCTAGTGACTGTTACACATCTGACTATTTTCACTTCATCATGTAAATGATCCCATCCCTCACATCATCGTCCCTATAGTTGCTCTAATCAGCCTTGAGAGTGTGTGTACATATAATGCTAAGGGGAATTGGAAATTAAGCAATCATACTCATTGGTGCCAGAGAACTCAGATGATAATTGCATGCCCACACAGCAAAGGTGGGAGCTCAGGAATTGGGCTATTTTAATTGGTCTTGGAGAAAACTTAAAGAGAAACAACACATGTATGATAGTGGAACTTCTAGTGATCAGCACTGGGGACATAGCCTGCATAGGCATCCTCTCGTACCATTTGGAGACTAGCCTACATAGGACATTAACACAATATGGCTTTGAATAAGTGGCCTAAGACACACAAGGAGAAAGAAATGAATTAGGATACTGTTGTTTTTGTGATTTTTTTTTTTTTTTTTTTTTTTTGCAACAAACAAACACCCTCTAGTGGTTTTATATTACCCAATAGAGTGAGGTAATCACTGCCATAAATAATCTCACTGAGCTATCCTGAGGTTTAATAATTACTACTGTCCCAATTAATAATTGCGACAGTATATCTCATATTATTGTGTTGAATTGTTTTAAAATAGGGTTTCAAGCTGCGTAATCTCTGAGTTTACTCATCAGACTTGTTTTCTCATTCCAAAAGACTAATGATAGTAACAGTATTAGTGTTAATAGGCTTATTTCCTCGAATGGCCTGATTTGAAAGTCATTGTGGGGGTGTGATTATTTTTCTGCTGGTGCAATTGCGCTGCTCATGACACTGCAGACGGCTAATTTGGCTTGCATGTGTTTCACATTCAGAAGCCACTGTATATACCGTAACATAATGGAGAATTCAATACAGTAAAAAACAACAGCTTTTCAATATCAAGTTTTCTTTCACTAATATAAACAGAAGCACTAATTGCCGCATTACAAAAGTAACACATGTTCAAATCAGCATGCAAGGCATTTTAAAACAGAATGAATGTAAAAGACCAGTTGCTAGGAAAAGAGATGACGAAAATTCTCAGAACACTTGAATACGGTGTATTAAAATTCCCACAAAAAAAATCCCCCAAGGCTCAAAGGCTTAGTCACAAGAACCCCATTGAGGCATTTTTCGCTGTGGGACTCAGGTAAGAGCCATGTTTAAAATGTCATCAGTTAGATTATAGGTACTGGGATGGGGGTGTGCAGGTAATAGGCAGTAAAGGGCCTTTTTCTCTATTCAGAAGAATCATAGCCCACTGAATTAAATCAAATGGGTTTTCAAGTGAGTTGGCGAACAGCTAGGAAATGGCGAAGCATGGTTTAGCAGATCAAGAGTGAGGCAGACAGGCACGCATGAGCTCCTTTCCCAAAGGCAACGCGTACAAATAACCACGGAGCGCATCCTCCTCCATGGAGCCAAGAGATGGGCCTGCGAGAGGCCTCTTCCCTTGCTCGTGTGAGTAATGCTCCATAATGAATCACTCCAGGGCCTCTGCTAGTGAAGCACCATCAGACCTGAACTAAGGGGTTGTGCTATTCAGACCTCCTCCCATCCATTGTTTCAGCCTTGTATGCAATTCCTCCCCCGGCAGCGCGGGCTAGAACTTATTTCTGCTGTCCAGCTCGCTTTTCTGTGTGGCTTTCATTCTCCCTATTCCTCTCTCTCTCTCTCTCTCTCTCTCTCTCTCTCTCTCTCTCTCTCTCTCTCTCTCTCTCTGTGTCTCGCTCGCTTTCTCGTTCCCTCCCCCGTTTCTGTCTATCTTTCAACCCAAGTCTTTCATTAGGCATGCTATAAATGTTTCTGCACCAAGAGGTCGTAGCATGGTCATCATTAGTCACCGGCATCGTAAGTGTAGTTAGAGGCGGTGTAGAGGAATTTGTAAAAATAAAAGAAAGCCGCACAATTCTCTCACCACAACTTCAAAAGCAAGGAGTGCAAGCCGTCTGGTTTACAGAATTAATAAGCGTTGACGAGCAATTCACAAGCAGCTCAGAAACAGACAGACAGACAGACAGAGAGAGAGAGAGAGAGAGAGAGAGAGAGAGAGAGAATTTTATTGAAATGCAATGATGATGCTGAACAGTAAGCAGTGTTTAGGCATTGTTCTGGCTGTGGGAGTTGTGGAAGCTGAACACTCTCTGTGCCCTTCACTGGTCTGTTTGACACCCCCCCCCTTCCACCAATACATAAATAAATATCCACATTCAAGGCGTTGGTGTACCAGAGTAAAGACTGAAGAACAAAACTAGGGTTTGAAAACAGTATAGTAAATAGCATGCATGTGGTGGATAGGCTTTACCGACTCGGTTGCAAATTGCTGTTTTTGCACGGCAACCACTCCCTACACCTGACTCTACCCTGAACCCTGCAAAAAAAAAAAGAGGAAAATAGAAAAGTAATTATCATACAACAAGCGAGCTTGGCAAAGAAACAGGCTGAGAATAAATTTAATGTTGCATATGGTGGCATGACTTGCATTGCATTGTGTGATCAGAGCAGAAGATGTTTAGTTTATTTCAACAGGTGAAAACCATTGCTTGCCAAAAGCATACTCTGTGTGTACAGATCTGGCTGTGAAGGAAAGAAAGACAAAAACATTTCAGTGGTTGGTGATGCTCTCAGCAGGCTTTTAAACTCTTGTGTATCTGACAATGCACTTCCCTCTCGCCCTCTGTCTCTTGCTTGTGAGAGCCCCTGGTTGTTGAGAGAAAGTGCCACCCAAAGGCTCCTTATTTCATGTAGATCAGTCCAGCACTTTGGCACAAAGGGCCCAGGAAGGAGAGGTGGGTTGGGTGCCCTTGGACACAGAAAGGGGTTGGGGGTTGTTTTTAAAGGGATATGGCATCATTTGGGGGAAATACTCTCACTTTCTACCTCCAACCTTTAGGAAATTCAAATTTACCTTTCTCTTGTTCATCGAGTCATTATATGAACTTGATGGAGGAGATGGTAGTACTTTTAGCTTCCGCCTCGAGCCAATTAGTCTAAGTACACTTTGCAACGGTAGAAGAGTCAAGTTTTAGGGAACAATTCAGAATTCTTGGTAACTTTGAGCAAGATGGCAATAGAAGAGATGCTAATGGTCTAATCTGATTCTATAATCTGAATTACAGAATTATATGTATTGTACATAAATTTGTTTGTGTTGTGTGTGAGAGAAACTATGTGCAAATCGGTGTATTGAAAAAGCCCACAACTCTTTGCCGTCTTAATCGCGCCTCTGTTATTCAAGTAGTATTCACGCCAAGGACTGAAATAACACGCGCAGTCAGACGGGACACAATGAGCCAGAGGCAGGGGGGTGAGAGCTGGTGTGTAATGTTTCATTGTTCCTCGTGTAATTATTTTCGGGAGGCGCACCGGAGATCAAACTCACCCGTGCAACATGCATACATGAAATGG
>JAODXP020000010.1:17356930-17386930 GCA_027497455.2 Sardinella longiceps
TAATTTTTTAACCTGCTTTCCCTGCGCTTCCCCTGAGCCCTTGCCATAGTTTGTTCTCCTGCTACAGCTCAACTCAGGAAAAAGAGACACCCATGAACCTCTGAATCTCTGAATCAACCCTTAACCTTCTTTCATGAAGTTGCTTAGTGTTGTCAAAAGGAATAAGAATGAGACAATTTCATATAGAGAAGGCTGATTTCGCAAATCAGCCGCTAACGGAATGGAGTTCAGGAAAAACAAAACGAAAATGAACTCCACAGTTAGCATTGACTTGCATATTGCTATATTCTTATTCCTACTGACAGGTTGATTGAGTCTAGACTAGCTTTATGTAATATCTTATGGTTCATGTTTTTGTTCATGTTTATCCCTAGTCCTCCAACAAGCCCACCATTCCCCAGGACAAGATTCGGCCACTGACCAGTTTGGATCACCCGCAGAGCCCTTTCTACGATCCTGAAGGGGGCGCCATCATTCCCGTAGCCAGGGTGGTTGTGGAACGAATCGCTCGCAAGGTCTGGACCATTATCTCAATGACTGAGAGAGAACTATGCGATGACTTAATATTTCATCAACATTTCACTAATCCGTGTGTCAATTAACTTCAAATATTCTGTAAAAAGGTGTTTGAAATCAGTCCATCAAAAGCCAGGTTTTCTTTTGATGTATTATGAACACATTATACATATTTCATTCTCACCAGGGACATGATTTTACCCAGAGTCCTACTGGTTAGGACTCTCCTGGTGTTGAGTCCACTGTGGATACCACTGGGCCTAGACTCAGGCTACTGATTGAGATGTTATGTGTCTCCCTTGAGCTTTGGGTCTGCTAGGAGGCTATTATAGCTCTCAATGTACAGTATCTGCACAGACATCAGACTCAGATCACAAACACACACTCACACACACACACACACACACACACACACACACACACACACACACACACACACACACACACACACACACACACACACATTGCCTCATTTCTGCCTGGGCTATCTGAAGAATCCCTCAACAGATCACTTATTAATGACACTTTCATAGCCTGAATCAATGCGCCTCTGGGTATGTACAGCAGTGGGATTAAACCATCTGCCTGCACAGCTTGCATCTTGCTTTCCCGCTGCATCAGCGAAGGCTCCTCTGTCAAGGGGGGTGTGAGGTTAGATACAGGAAACTGCAGCTCAGCGACCCCCTCTTCTAGCCGGCCCGAAAAGGTAACGAGGGGAGACGCAGGATTCTCCCCCTTAGTGATGTGGGTGTTTAAATATTTCACAGGGTGAGCAGTGCAACATCGTGCCTGATAACGTGGATGACATTGTGGCTGATATCGCCCAGGAGGAGAAGGAGGAAGGTAAGGTCTGCTGGTTTTTGTCATTTTTTATCTGTTTTCCAACAGAGTGTGGGGAGCCATTGCATTGATTGCATCCTGCCTGTGAAATTAAATTCTCTCAATAGCTGCTCTGTAATATAGTGATGCTGTACATGGAGCTCATATTCATTTCTTAGTTGTTTATAATTGGCTCATGGAGTCCAGTGGGAAATTCCCATGTATGTTTTTTTATGTATCTATGATTACAGTACATCAACTGTAGTTAGGGAACATCTTATCTTAAAAATACATACTGGTAGAGCTGAAAATCGTCACATTTTCATACTTTAATTCGGTTGTAATCCTTTGATGATCTCTATGTCGTGTTACTATACCTGTCCTGTCCACCCCTTTGTCCTTGTCTGTGTAGATGACACACCTGAGACTTGTATCTACTCCAACTGGTCTCCGTGGTCGGCCTGCAGCTCATCCACCTGTGAGAAGGGCAAGCGCATGAGGCAGCGCATGCTGAAGGCCCAGCTGGACCTGAGTGTGCCGTGCCCACACACACAAGACTTCCAGCCCTGCATGGGCCCTGGCTGCAGCGACGAAGGTCAGGAGCCAGAGTAGTGTTGCCAAGCCTAATGTACACAAATACTGCTGTTCCCCAGACTCAATTCAATTCTATAATAATATTTTATATTTAAACATATATGTGATTATTACAATATATATTTCAAAGGGAAAAAAGCTGCTAATACTTTGCAACAAGGGTACATGAAGGTACATTCATTAATGCTTTAATTACTGCATTATAGTAATAATAAGTTAATATCATGTAGCCTACCTTTATTGTAAAGTGTTATCAAAAAGCTTTGCATGAAGTCTATTATGGGTATGACCCCCTGCGTTGTGATGTTTTGTCCCTCCTCTGTGTCAACCCACACAAGGCACCAACATCAAATGGTCCCTTAAGAGCTCCCCATGGTCATTGTAGTTTATACTGCCATGTTTTAAACTGTTTTTCACTACATACAGTACAGGCAAGTCACTAACACAAAGAAGATCAATGACAATCCCGCCTGAAAAGTAATATGTCTGTTGTGTGCTGGGCTTCATCCATGTATGGGAAACTGGCCATTACCAGTAATGACTAAATCACACAGAAAGCTATGTATCGTGTATAAAGCAATACTATTGGCAGGCCACCTACATTTAGATTGTTTCCCTCCTTAACAGTCATTGTCAGAGCTAATTTGTGTGATACATTTTGTAGTGGTCAAATTTATGTTTTTCCAGAGGTCATTTATTTACACAGGCCTAACTGTTTACTGGCCATGGGTTCACACTGAATTAGACACAAACCTGCACAGCATGGCTTACCATAATACGGACTTATTATGCCCTCTGTAACTAGCATTTTGTTAACTCCAGACTGTGTAAAATAAGTGCTCGGTATGCTATATGCTCACAAACAGGACTCTGCCATCTTCCCATGGCCATAATGACCATGAATGAAGTCATAGTCATTTTGTGCGATGACAAAAGCCGTGAGATGTGTCTTTACAAGAAATCCACCTAGGTCCTTACATTGATTGCAAAGGTCAAATGTGTTATTTTGGCCATTTTATTAGCTAAATTATGTGGATCGATAAATCTTAGGCCCATTGGTGTGGCGGCCAATGAAAAGGTGCAAAATTGATCGCAAAATCAATTTTCATGTGTTTGTTAATTTCTGTATAAAGCAGGTTGGGCAGCACATTTATTAGATAACAAGAGTGGATTATGTATTGGTCACATAATGTGACGCTCCTCTTCTTTATTACGGTAAGAACTATTATGGTGAAAGACTGCTGGGAATTTTGTGAAATCTGAAAGGAGGACCATAATGGGATGTGTGATTTTATTTCTTTTTTTTTTTCTTTCCAGAGCACTTTCACATTTTATATGCCACATTTGCGCAGCCAATGCCATCATTGCCAGTCTCATAAATGTGTTTGTCATTCACTTTGAGACATTCAGACAAAATGGCCTCAGTGTTTTTTATGAGACCCATTGGGGAGATTTTCCCCTCTGTCTTGGTTTCTAATGGTCTGTTAACATCCATTATCGATTGATAATGTTGTGGTTGGCTTGATACAGAGGCCTCTGGGACATGGAGTTTACACAGCGCTTTTATTAATGATCAGATTAGTGCTGCTCCATTGAGCAGAACTAAGTGAAGTCTTCAATTTTGTGGTGCTGATAGGGCAAGTGTGAGTTTGGTGTGTGTATGTATAGGGGAGGGGAGGGGGCGGGGGTGTTCTTGAGAAGTATACAAAAACACAAATACCCATTATGTTTTAGAAGCATTGAAAGTCAGCCACCCAGTCAGGCACTCACAATGGCATACATGTGTGGGTTCATGCTTGAATAGATCTGGAGAAGGCAGCCATGATTTGAAATTGTAGATTATGGCTTTAGTCTTTCTGTGACCATTGCAGAAACATCAGTAGCGTGTCAAAATGCGTTTACAAAGCCATACATATTTCAAGACCAAAAATATACCTGGACATAAATAAAAATAAAAATGTATTATTATTCATCAAGGCCTGGTTAAATTACATAATGTTTCTGTCTAATGTCATGTAGATCCATGTTTTAAATGTTGCAAAGATAGTATTAGTGTGTAGAGGGTCCATTAACATTACATTTGTAGCCTGTCATCTTTATTCATTTATGGCTTCTGGCTCATGTATTGCATGCCTACCCCTCAGCACAGACCTGTCACTCATCAGCTAATTGACCCCTCCAAATCCCACTCTACCCTTAGTTACTGTTGTCAAGCCTGTCAAGCTTTTGTTGAAACTTGAGCATTTAGCATGGGACTAAAATACAACAAATCCAGAGATTGCTTGCACAAGCAATCCAGAGATTGTTTGATATTCCAGAGAAAATCCCTGATTTTCTTCGAATTCACAAAGCGATTAGGATTTTTTAATGGTGACAAAAGGGGCTACTGAAGTCACTGCAACCAAGCCTGCACATAAATAATGACATCAGCTTTAAAAGCAGCACTTTTTCATCAGGACTTCATTTCTTCTTTCTAAAAGTTGGTCTCAGAAGACGATTTGTGAATAGTTTTTAAGAGAAAATAAAACTTCTGGTGCAAAATAGAAGTGCGTTTAGTGGGAATGTCAACTAGTTTAAGGATATGGGTCCAAGATGTGGAAGATGAGAGGGTTGTAAGCTTCATTCGTGGAGCTTCCCCAAGTGCTCCTGGCCATAGGCCTTGTCTCTGAGTCACTTTAGATTCTAGACTAGAGAACATGTCCCCTTAAAAAGTTGTGTAAAATGTTCTGAGCTTTAATAAAATGACAGTGGAACGTAGCCCAATAAACACAGGTGATTTGAGTAAGAGTAGAAGCATAGCTCTGATTTCCAAACAGCTTCTCTGTTAAAGCCTTTGTTTTTGTGTTCACATCCACAGCGGACGCCTCCACCTGTATGATGTCCGAATGGATCACCTGGTCACCATGCAGCGTGTCGTGTGGCATGGGTGTGCGATCTCGCGAGCGCTACGTCAAGCAGTTTCCTGAAGATGGCTCCATCTGCACGCTGCCTACTGAGGAGACCGAAAAGTGCATTGTCAACGAAGAATGCTGTAAGTGTAAACAAATCACATGCTTCACACACACACACACACACACACACACACACACACACACACACACACACACACACACACACACACACACACACACACAAACACACCTACACACACACATATCCTACCAAGCCATCAGAGGGCACAGACAATCAGGCATTGTCCCTACTGAAGTGATTAAAAAGTCTGCATGCAGGGTGACTTTGTCAAAACTGCAGTCATATCATAAAACTGAATATGAGGTGACCTTGTCAAATAAGCATCGGGATTTACAGCTCAGTGTGAAGAAGTAGAAGGTAGATTGACTGGCAGATCAAGAGGTAGAAGGTCCCGGAAGGTCCTATGCAAGGGCCAATTTAGAGTAGTGTCTTATGTTGGGATTGTAACCCTGCTATATGGTATCCATAACCTTCCCTCCTGATGTGTGTGTTTGTAGCTGAGTCAGGTGTATGAGGCCAAGGACTGGGGTTAAACTCTGCAGGGGGGCGCATCTCCATAACAAGGGTCGAGAGCAGCTCTGCAGAGTGCTGCCATACCCCCTGTACTCCCCTGCAAAATGTCAGCTTTCCACTGCGACCTTGTCAGTTACACACTAGTACCCTCACAGTCTTTTTCTTTAAAATGTTCCCTCTTCCTCTCTCTCTCTCTCTCTCTCTCTCTCTCTCTCTCTCTCTCTCTCTCTCTCTCTCTCCCTCCCTCCCTCTCTCTCTCTCTCCCTCCCCCTCTTCCTCACACACACACACACACACACACACACACACACACACACACACACACACACACACACACACACACACACACACACGTGCACACACACGCACAATGCACAAACAATCACACCTTCTCTCTCAGCAAGTCTGGGTCAGTCTGTCCCTGGGTAATCTTCTCAACCTGTACTTGGGCTTAGGAGATGGACATCACCCTCCATGCAATCACTCACATGCCAAACCATAACCATCCCCTTGACTACAAACCTGAAAGTCCCTACACTTTTCTCATTTTATAAAGCTGAGCTCACACTCACTATTGCTCTGTATAGTTGTAAGTCAAAGTAAAAGTCAATGTCAAAGCGAACTTTATTGTCAATCAAGCACTGCAACAGTACATTGCACGCAGACTGAAATTGCATTTCTCAAAGCTCCAAATGTGCAGTTAAAATTAAGACAAACAACTAAGATGTATATAAGAAATCACAATTCAACAATTGGCATTCAAGCAATAAGTAATATGTTCTCTGAAGTTCCAGAGTATCAAAGTTGGATTAGTATAAAGTTGGATACACAAAGACATGCTATTTACTGTAGACTAGGACTGAGCCGCTAGAATATCATAACATAGCTTTGTAAGCCTATGCAAAGTCTTTATGTTTATTTGTCCCATTGCCTAAAGGCCTGATTGACTTACTGATTGACTTATGTGGTGGGTTAGTGATCGGCCTCTGCTTCCTCTGTGGTCTATCTAGCACCAAGCAGTTGCCTGGTTACTGAGTGGGGAGAATGGGATGCCTGCAGCGCCACCTGTGGGCTGGGCATGAAGAGACGCGAGCGCATGGTCAAGACGCCCCCTGCTGACGGCTCTGTGTGTGGCGCTGAGGTGGTGGAGGTGGAGAAGTGCATGATGCCAGAGTGCCGTAAGTCAATATCTGAGATCCTAACACAAACACAGAGATGTGTAGAGATAAATGATAGATAAATGTCACGGATACATCTACTGTATGTTCATCATACTGCATTGTTTGGATGTTATTGTGTGACAATGCAGTGGAATATTAGCATAGAAATCTGAATATTATACTGTACCTTATCAGGACTAAATAATTTTGTGCAGTCATTAAACCTAGTCACGAGAAATAAGGACTTATGGTAGGACTTGTGATTGGTCTGACATCAGTGGTGTTAGACCAGTCACAGCACTCTAAATGGCTTAGCCCAGAACAGTGGTCGGTGTTGCTATACATGCTATACTTTTTAATGTGATAGTATGACTAGGCAGGCTAATGAAATATTTATTGTGTCAATAAAGATACTTTTGAATTGAATAAAATTAGTATTCATATAAGAGAGAGAGAGAGAGAGAGAGAGAGAGAGAGAGAGAGAGAGAGAGAGAGAGAGAGAGAGAGATTTCCCCCTGATTTTGCATCCTCCCTCTTCTGTGGCAGACACAATCCCCTGCCTGCTATCTCCGTGGTCGGACTGGAGCGACTGCAGCGTGACGTGTGGCAAAGGCAGCCGCACACGCCAGCGCGCCCTCAAGTCCCCCCTGGAGCTGGGCGAGTGTGCAGAGGAACTGGACCAGGTGGAGAAGTGCATGCTACCTGAGTGCCGTGAGTACAGGCCTGGACAATCAATGCATAACACAGACATCTAGTCAAACACACACATGACTGCCCATGCAGACACACACACACACACACACACACACACACACACACACACACACACACACACACACACACACACACACACACATCCCTATCAAGCCAGCAGAGGGCACTCACGATCAGGCCCTCTGCTCCATGAATACAATGTTCCTACTGGTTATTACAGACACACACTTTAACACAGGTTGATTAACAACCAGAATAAAGTAAGTTGATATGAGATCATGCACACATTCTGCATATACACACACACACATTTTACATGAGGGCAAGGCAAGATCTTTTTCTATAAAGGTATCTGTGATAACACTCTCTCACACACCTCACATAACACTCACAGGCCTTTTCTTGTATTGCTCTCTCTCTCTCTCTCTCTCTCTCTCTCTCTCTCTCTCTCTCTCTCTCTCTCTCTCTCTCTCTCTCTCTCTCTCCCACACTTCAGATACACATGGAAACACATAAAATATATTCTATAAAAAGGTTAACTATGTGATCTTACTCATACATTCTAATTAGGAAAATGAAGAGTAGTTATGCTGAAATATCACATGGGCCACAGCCCGTAATTAGAGGGATCCATAACAATTATTCAATTCCATGCTCCTGATTAGCATTCCCATCTTGATGAAGGGCACTGCAAACATGACCAGCCACACTCCTCCAATTCATACTCATTTTAGAGTGCAACTAAATGTTGGAAATGTTACAGTGTTCATTTCATTTGGTGAGGTTTATTTATTTATTTATTTACTTTTTCAAATCTAACCTAAAATGTCCATGCTCCGGATTGTCATAACTATTTATATCTGTGTTTGGAATATTGCCGAATGAGCTTGTTGACTCTCCAAATTCAAAACCTATTTACGTAAATGTCAAGGGCAACAAAGTCAATTGTCAATGCTCTTGATGGATGGGTTTCTTCTCAAAGCCAGATCGATTCGTTAAATTGATTTCGTTGGAATCCCCGGGATTTATTTTCCCGCCTTTTTCTGTGATCGGTCCATTTCCTGCCTCATCGCTCTCCTGTCTCCTCGGCCTGTCCTCTGCTCTGCTCTCTCTCTTCACCCTGCGCCTTCATTCCATCCATCACAATTTGTCTTCCGCTCCTGCTCTTGTGTCCCGCTCTCCATGCACTCGGGCTGCAGGGCAAATAAGAACCCAGGGCCCCTGATTGAATTTGCTCGCTGTAGACACGGCACTGAGGATCCTCGTTCTCTTCTTCTCTCTCTCTACGCCTCGCTAACTTTCAGTTTTTTTCTTTCTTTTCTTTCTTCTGGTTCTTTCATCTTTTCCTATCTCTTTTCCCCCTCCCTCATCCCCCCTCAGCGATGGACTGCATACTTACTGAGTGGTCGGAGTGGTCTGAGTGCAACAAGTCATGTGGCAAGGGTCACATGATCCGTACGCGGATGGTGAAGATGGAGCCGCAGTTTGGCGGCATGGCCTGCCCGGAGACGGTCCAGCGCAAGAAGTGCAAGATCCGTAAGTGCACCCGCGGCGGGGCCAACAGTGACGAGAGGAGACGCCGCAAGGAGGCCCGCGACAGGCGCAGGAGCAAGCAGGGGCGTGAGGAGGGGACAGAGGAGCACACAGGTCAGTGCTTGAAACCACTCTAGTTAAACATTGCTTACATTAGCTTATTCTTAAAGAGTCTCTGTCATTTTGATCAGACATTTTGATTCATTGTTTGTGTCTCTGTGTGTGGGTGTGTGTGTGTGTTTGTGGACTGTGGACTGTATGCATTTGTGCTCAGCGTTACTTATGCATGCACGTATGCATGTGTGTGTGTGCATACAGTGTGTGTGTGTGTGTGTGTGTGTGTGTGTGTGTGTGTGTGTGTGTGTGTGTGTGTGTGTGTGTGTTTATCTATGCATGTTATGTTGCTCACACCCTCTCTATTGTCATCCCGGCCAGGCTGTAAGATGAAGCCGTGGTCGGCCTGGACGGAGTGCTCCAAGCTGTGTGGTGGGGGCATCCAGGAGCGGCTCATGACGGCCAAGAAGAGATTCAAGACCTCCCAGCTCAGCAGCTGTAAAGAGCGGAAGGAACTCCGTGCCTGCAACGTGCAGCCCTGCTAGAGATTGGCACAGGGCTCTGGGGAACTTCTGAAGGGGGCGGGACATCAGAGGGATTGGTTGGGATGACGGGAAGCCATTGGGTGGGGAAGCCTGTCACTCATACAGTGAAGGAGTGCAACCTGTTTAGGGCTCTTGCGGTGCATAAACAAACGTAGATATCAGTGTAGAGACTGCAATTTCAAAAGGCCTGTAAATAGTAATTATGCCTGACTGGATCACTGAAATGGAACATTGAATGGTCTAAGTTCTGGAAGTATATTTGCCGTTTGTAAGCCCACAATAATTCAGAGGAATTCTATGGTGATGTTATATGTCAGGCAGAATAGATGTATCTTTTTTGTTAGTTGGGTAATATACTATCATTGCAAAAAAACAATACCACTACCAAATTTCATACCATGACACCATGAGGGTTTTTAAAATGTTTTCAGATTTTAAGGTCTGTTTTTTGTGTTTGGGTCTAATGTTTGTGTTTTATTTTGTGCCTACTTGAACTCATGGATGCACTTTCTCCATAAGTCAGATTGACTGCTAGGCTATCATACTCTCTGGAGTGTGAGGGAACAGACAGAGGTGAAGTTCTAACTGCAAGGCAGGCAGTGCATGGTCTTCTTAGGTCACTGCCTCCCAGCTGCATGTGCATTTCCAGAACTCTGCCGGCAGCAGCCCCTTGTTAGAGAGGACAAATAGGTCCCTGATGGTCTCCATGGTTGATTTGGACAAAAAATACACGTCCTCAAGTCATCTTTTTTCTGTAACTATTTTGCTACTTGTGCAATCTAAATATGTTGCATACACTTTTTTTTTTTTTTTTTTTTTGCAAAATTACTGTAAAGTTGTTGTGATATTATATTATTCTCAAATAATGACAATAATGACTTATATCGTTTAATTGAAGAAATAGAACTGTTATATCCTGTGGTTTCTTTTTAAGTAGTGTACTATATTCCTGAACTAAAAGCACAGGTGTTATGCCATTCCAGCATTTTATATGCCTCAAAATGTTGCTGTTTTTAGGACAAACAAACCTGTTGTGATTTTTACCCAGCAGAAATAAAAATCAAATTCTCCTCAACTAAAACCTTAATAATTTTTTGCATTCTTTTTACTTTTTCTTTCTGGGGTTGTGGATTTTTTTTTTATTGAGATTGTCACCCAATATTCTTACCAAAGTCTTGTGTAGCTGTTTTCTAGTTGTCTTTGACTTTATCTCTCCCGCTAACACAATGATAAATATTTTGGAATATCTCACCTTTACAATAAAAATAAGTGTGACAAAGTACCTTGTATTATTTGCCAAAATGTTTCTCATATTAGAAAAAACAGACAAAAAGAATTTGTGTAGTTGATATTTCTATTTCATCAGTGGATAAACTGATACCATTGTACCATGAGCTTACAACTGCAGATCATAATACACTGTTCAGTGTTACCGTAATATGACCCGTTTTGACAAAAAATTTATTGTAAAACAAATGTGTTCTGATTACTGGTATCAACCAGTCCTTGTTGTGCGGCATTGCAGTGCACCTGATACCATCTGCCACTAGATGGAGACGTCTAGCAGTGGAAGCGAGTCTTGGCTGAAAAAGCACTCACAGATGCTATACACAGCAGATGCCACAGCATGGCAGCAGACCATAAGTACAGCCTACAGTATCTCCAAAAAATCCACCCAGTTTGATGGTTCCATGTGGGATCAAATGAGACAAACCCACATTTGAGATTTCCTTTTTTTTATCAGCCCTCCCAGTCACTTTAGCAACCACCATCCATCCCAACGCTACTCTCATGTGCTCCTTCAATCACGTTGTCATAGCAACCAGTAAAATTGTTCTCCCATCCCCAGCAGCTCAGCAGGTCTCCAGTCTTTTCCCAGTCTGTGTTTGCCCCTCCCAGTTTATCTTCCCAACATGTAGGTGACCCAATCACAACACGCGCCGCTACTGCCACACGATTATGCAACAGAGATGGTGGAAGGGGGGAGGTGGGGGGAACAGGAAGAGAGGGTTGGGCATAATAAATCTTCAATAAGGCCTCTGTGTTACTTTAGGGACGGGAAGAGTAAAGGCTTTAAATGAATTCATGAAACTGCGGAAAGGCTGACTTCCTGTTGCCCAAGGCTATCTCTAAGCTTCAGTTTTAACATTCAAACAAAACTTGAACAACTAGCCTACTTTTTCGATTTCCATCCCAGCCCCGTACTAGGTGGAGCATCGTTAGTGCTGTGACCGCCTGTCTTAATGAGCAATTGCTAGCTGTGCTGGTAATGCCACCCATTTTAAGTAGCTGTGTGATGCGGGTCTCATTTCCGGCTGATGCCAATGTGCCACGATGTGACTGGGGTTTGAATGGGAGTGAACACGTCCTTAGGTTTGCCTCCGCTTTGGAGCTGTAGGGATGTAGGTGAATAATTCAGCGTTCATGTTGTAACATTATACATTTTCTGTCTCCATGGTGACATCAGTGCACACCCCCATGCACACACACACACACTCCTCTGCATGCATAGTGTGACTCTGTAAGATTTGCTATGAATTGTCATGGCAATTATCTGCTGACATGCACATAAAGCATCTCTGGATCTGGCATGTCCTTCGAGATGGGTGTGTGTGTGTGTGTGTGTGTGTGTGTGTGTGTGTGTGTGTGTGTGTGTGTGTGTGTGTGTGTGTTTTGCCTAACAAGGTTCATAGACTCTGATCCTCTGTGCTCGCTGTTCATATATTGGTGATATAAGCAGCACCAAAAGTATTTTGCATTTTTGTCCATTTGAAAAGAACAACTTTGCACACTCTGGCTCAAAAACTGACACCAACAGCTCTCTTGTCCTGTCCTTTGATCATTGCAAAACAAAAACATATTTTGGAAAGTAAATTACATAATAAAAATCCCCAATCATGACATTACTTATCAACACGTTTTCAGTCCTCGTGTTTCGAGCATCTTGGCATTGGAAAACAAAATATTGACATCACTGATCAATCTCAATCAATATCAATCAGTGGGAAGTAAACACACAGTTAATGCCAACAGCTTGGACAGTGTGACATGATTGATTTGTTGCTTCACAGTTTTTTGACCAAATATTGTTCAAATGTTAAATAAATCAAATAAGTATCAGCAAGTAGCAAGTATATTAGCAAGATCTGATATCACCAAGTAATAGAGTGGATCCATAGACCTCCGCAGTGACATCGTCAAAATGAAGAGCCCCGCCTCTTGCTCATCACGAAAAAATGAGTATAAAGCTTAGGAACCTGACGTCAGTGATGCAACTAAAATCACCGCCATTTTATGGGGCCACGCTACCTGCTCCTTTAGGATTCCCTTACAAAATGCTTGAAGTAACAGTCTTTCTTACCAGCTTCACATTGCCACGCACATAATTTCTTTCTTTGTAGAGGCGAAAGCGCTTGTGACAATGACCCAATTTTCCAATGTTATGAAAGTGAGGCTTTCAAACCACCGTTCCCAATATATTCCTGTAAATTGATCTAAAATGTTAGCCTACCTGGTGCAACTTTGACCCATTGAGCCCTAGTTCTTTCACTAGTTTGACCAGAATTATACACGCAATTTCTTTTATGCATTATATTTTTTATTGCACTTTTTTCATCAATGCTTATACAAATGACTTAGTAGCCATGAGTCTACTGTGCATGTAATATCCATCCATACAAATGGATTATGCATGATGCACTTCTATGCATGTTGCACTCTGTAAACAGTAAAATCTCCATCAGGGCAGTGGAATTCAGGTGCTGCACTTGTGATATGTCTTGGTCTTGTGATTTGTCTTTAAGTGATTCATCTGAAGTGAAGACCTGTTTTCCTGGGGTCCAGCGGGATTATGTCCACAGAATGCTCAATTTTAGATCCAGCTGCCCCTTACACCTTCCCGCTCCTGCCCATGATGGCCACTCAGACTTCTCCCAGGAGTCCACTTTACCGTAAGTGGAAACCATGGAGGTATGATGTATAAATAAATATCCTGGCTCTCTCTCACATACTGATCTGCTGTGCATATCTGTCTGCCCAATTTCATGTCATCTCCAGCTTCCATGAGGAGAGATTAACAGAAATAGATGGAAATGCAAGGGGGATGCATCACGGTTTACAACAATTTTTTTTATTTATTTTAGGTCTATTGTTTTAGGGTAAAAGTCCATTTTTGATTGATTCCCTATCTCAGGTGAAAGGGAAGAACCAGTAGGCCAATGTCTTAGAACCATGTTTAAACTATAACAGAAAAAAATACTGAAAATTACAGCGATTTTGTAATCAAGCTCACAAGCTCTCCAACACCAAAACATAACATAAGAAAAATGATTGGATTGTTCAGGGCAATTTCCCAACCAACAACAACCTTCCCTTAACCATCAACTTTTGGTGTATCTCACAAAGAAGCATTCTCCTCTATGCAATTACCCTCCTCACAGCTCTGGAACGCCACACAGAACCTTGCAATTTTACCTTGATTAATAATAATATGCATCTGCACAAAGAGCAGCTCGTTGAAATTCACACCACACACACAAATGACAGCGCACACTACACACACACACACACACACACACACACACACACACACACACACACACACACACGCACACACACACACACACACACACACACACACACACACACACACACACACACACACACTCATACACCTTTTCCGATTACAATCAAAATATGTCACAGTGGGTGGGTGGTAACGTCTGCATGACTTATCCTAAAAGCTGTGATTCAATCAGCGAAGCAAAGCACCAACATACACCAGCATACCTGTTAAACTGTCCTTACAACTGTGTTGATTAAGGATCATCTAGGATTGCTCTAGCTGTGAAACGTTGCCTTTATCTAAAATCATTAAATGATAAACACAGGTTTGATTATTTAGCCATGGACAGTATAAACATGGTGATGTGCAATTATTTCAACATGATAAGAACACTCAATGATTTTACTCAAGGTTTTGTGTGGCACTTATGTTCTTTTCTTTGCTTGCTGTTCATATAGTGCTCACTGTAACACTACCACTCTCTGTACATAACCACATTGAAGATACATGAAGCCTGTACAATGAATGGAAAACGAGATTAGGCAAGCCTTCTGCTGAATGTATTCTTTGTTAGTTACTGATCTGTTCTACTGATAAGGATCCATAACTCTCTTCTGCTTTCTATCTTCGGTCCCTTTTTAATCTTTGGAAACAGACGGCAAGCAACATCCCCTCCTTCCCCCAGTTTAAAACAGGGATAATTTCATGCCAGTAAAAGAAAATGGAGAACTGAGATAACTCAATTTCCAATTTTTTTTGGACACAACGGAAAAACAGTGTGGCTGGCCTCTGTCTCAGCCAAGCCATTAATGTGAACCTGAAGAGGAAATATAAGATTCCGTAAACTAATAAGCCACAGAGAAAAAATCAATAAGATGGCCAGGACCAAGGAGTCTATCGCACAAATTTATAGACTTCACTGTGGTTCCTTGGCAGTGCAAATTGCATTTTTGTGTGATGATGATGCATGAAGTTAGGGAGTGCATGGGTGAGGGTCAGAGATATATGCTTATTAAAACATGGAGAAAATGCATTGCAGGACTACATTATCTGTGGACTTATGGACTCATATTGTTGGTGGTGAGCTGCATGGAGCTCTCTCTCTCTCTCTCTCTCTCTCTCTCTCTCTCTCTCTCTCTCTCTCTCTCTCTCTTTCTCTCTCATCTTCTTTTCTCTCTGTCTTTTCTTTTCTCTCTCTCTCATCTCTATCTCGCTATGTCTTCATAGACCCTTGATAGAAATGGGAAGAAGCCTGCTGTGCTGGCTGACACTAACTGAGCTATTCTGTCAGAGCTAGTGCATCAGAAGCTCTTTTCAAGATCAACAAAACAACCCAGATTGCAGATTTATGAGGTAATTTGGCTTTTAAGGTAAATAATTAAATCCAGTCATAGCTTTTAAAATGGTGCTATTTTGTAATGGATTTCAAAGGGCCCCTCTTCAGCTGCATGCCTCTTAACACCAAATACAGTAGATCATTTTGTCTGAATGTTTGTTTATAGCCATGTCAGTGATAATGCACCGACTGTCACTATATGCTAGAATCATTACCTTGACAGACTGGCAGTACGTGTTATATATGTAATTGATGTCCCAAATGACACTTTATAGCTTGCTTCAATCATTCTTCATATTGTCATAATGCTGTCATAATCCCATGGGAAATATCCATTCAAGCAAGATTTATCCCCAAATTTAATTAGATATGGTGTCTGCATTTTACTCCTCAATGATCGCTTTGATTTATTTTCTCCCTAAAAATGGTCTTTTCCAGCCTAAGCCAAGACATGAGAAAATGAAACCAATGGATGCGTCATGATGAGGAGAATGAAGACAAGTTGAATTTATCGTGGAATCCACTAGACAGTGATCAGATATTGACGACTCCAGACAGCACCAATTAGCAGCTATAGAGAAAAGTGATGTGAGACATTTGCACTCACACATTTATTTCCTCGTTGTTGGCTCTTTACAGTGGACAGCATGAATGAGAAAGGGGGAGGGGGGAGTGTCTCTCTCTGTCTTCTCATATGGTCAGAGTTATGCTTGTTTTACACTATATGTCCACATTACATGGAAATTTTATACATATGTTAGGTATAAACCCTACTGGTAACATATAATGTGAATAATAAAGATATGGTAGGCTATGTATGCTTCATAATCTATTCATGAAGGGTGAAGCAACATGCGATGTCTTTAATTCTACTAAAGGTGATTTTCTTCTAAATAAAAGTCAGTTTTTGAAGTCATATTTAGGAGGTATGACACTAAGGATAGGTACATAATATGTTTTGGAGGGCAATTAAATAATAGTGACATGTACAGTATGAAATCCTAAGGGTCTGGATCAAAGGCCCGCAAAGGAGAAAATGCAATTGCAAAGATTTTAACCAGCATGCCTCTCATGTTGTGGTGCTGGAGAAAATTCTTGCCAAGAGAGGCAGCAGTGAGAATGCAAGATTTGAAGACATATTTGAAGTGTATAATTCATAATTTTTTGTACAAAGTTTAGAAATGAGACAAATTAGAGCTTTTGTATGAATGTTAAGATATTTCATCAAGTGTTGATGATGAGTATATCATGAAGTATTCATAGAAGTGTGTTATGCACTCACCCATTATGAAAAGGTTGAAGTAAAGAACCATTAGCTTTCTTTAAGAATTTAGATCCCTTCCATACACTAAATGATACCAATTGCTTCAGTGTAATAGGGAGACTTACATTTACTGTATACTGCTTTGGTATAAATGATTCCATGCGAACATTCCGTATTCATTATGCATTTGATACCTCCACGCATGCATTATACATGTGTGTAAATGTGTATAGGCTGTGCATGATTTCACCCATGTACAGTTTCTCTGTTGGAGCTCAATGGATCATCGCGTCTCTTGTTCTGTCAGCAGGAGAGAGTGTGTTGATGGAAATGTTAAAGTGCTAATACAACACCGTGTTGGATTGAAGTCCTTGCTCCCATTCTGCGAAGACTTGCATACCAAGTGAGTTGCTCCACACCACGTGTTGCAAGCGTGGGTTATTAGAATTGGGTAAACTCTCAAGGTTCAACATAGTAATTCTGCTCTGGTGAAAAGGCTGATTAAATTGATTGCTTCGTTACTGATGAGCAATTTTAATGTTACTCCTTTATTATGCGTAGACTATATTCATAATGACATGCACACACACATGGGAAAAAGAAAAAAAAATACTTATATGCAAACTACAATCTTTCAAATCTAATGCATAATACCTGAATAGTTGCCATGACGATGTGTTACATTTGCATGTTTTCCTGTTCACATAATAAATACGGTTAAGTAAAATTATTATGTTATTGACTGTAGCTCCAAACGCTTGAATATGAGACCATGTAAAAACTGATGCTGAAGTCCCAGGTGCAATAAGGGAAGGAAATTACTGTAAATAAAATACATTATGGTAGGTGTGTCAAAGCCATTTAACAGAATTTTACATTTTCTATACGTGCCAAACTCTGCTGTTAGAAACCTATATGAAGCTGATAGTCCACAAAATGGTCATTAAATATTAATGAACTGCATATTGCAAGCTTTCAGCATTCATCTTCCTTCTCATCGTTCTCATTCTAAAGCTTATATTCCTGAAATCAGTCATCGTGTGAATGATCCAACACGTTTGCCTGTGGCTCCTGCTCCATGGTGAGTGAGTGAGTGTTTCCGTGGCAACGGCTTCACTCCAACCATGGTAGTGCCTCTGCCTGTGTATGTGAGTGTGTATATGTTTGTGTGAGTATGTAGTTGTGTATATGTCGTCAAGTATGTGCTTTTATGTGTTAATATATGTCTCTCGCTCTCTCTCTCTTGCTATCTCTCTTTCTTTCTTGTCTGTGTTGCTATCTTTCTCTGTGTGTGTGTGTGTGTGTGTGTGTGTGTGTGTGTGTGTGTGTGTGTGTGTGTGTATGTGTGTATGTGTGTGTGTGTGTGTGTGTGTGTGTGTGTGTGTGTGTGTGTGTGTGTGTGTGTGTGTGTGTGTGTGTGTGTGTGTGTGTGTGTGTGTGTTTGTGTTTTCAAACAGGGAGCAGAAATCCCACACAAGAGCAGAGGAGGCACTGAATCCCTCCGTGTGGAACCGAGCAATGAGCCATGGTCACGGTGAATCAGCAAACCAGTGTGTAGGAAGGGAAAGTGTAACCAAATCCCCTCCACCAGGTGATTCCTGTACACTTCACAGACTCAACAAAAGAACCTTTAATGCCTTAAAACATCCACCCACGACCTCATGCGCAACCAAGGAGAAACAATCATTCCTCTCCTCTGACTCTGGCTATGGCTGGGACAACAAAGGCTTTGTCTTTGTGATTTCAGAAATCTACATTCCATGCCTTAGACATGTTTTTGTTTCCCGTCTTGGCATACCTTGACATTTTTCTCCACCTACAAATTGCACCCTTCATCTGAAGAACTTCAAGTGCAGCCTCCAAGGTGGAAAATGCACAATTGCTCACTGGGATTGTCCATTCCCCCGCACAATAGCTCAAGGGCTTAGCCTAGGCAGTTTGGCAGAGAGAGAGTGAGAGAGAGAGAGAGAGAGAGAGAGAGAGAGAGAGAGAGAGAGAGAGAGAGAGAGAGACCAGAGGTCGAGATGGATATGGAGAGGTGGAGAGAGAGGAGGAGAGAAATAGAGAGAGAAATCTTGAGCCTTAGCATTCAGTCCACCAGTCACTTTCTCCACATGCATGCTTCACTACCGCGCCGGTGTCCCCTTACGGTTTTACAGCACATGAAAGTATCTCTCGTGACAAGTCCTGCCAGATTTGATCAAGGCCTAAGTGTTGGAGCCAGCATCCTCGGGAACAGTGCATCTCTCCCTGCAGGTATCGTGCCATGGATGGGGGAGGATGCCTGATTGACCGTGCAGTGATTTTCTGTATCGATGGAGGAGAAGAAAACCCAGTTTCACTGTTTCTATTTGTGTTTGTTGGTTTTCTCGTTTTGTTTTGTGGAAGTGTAGCACTTACTACTAAGTGGCCTGTCCGTTTGCAACAAGCAAAAGGTTAAATACAACGAATCTAACAAGGTTGTTTGTGCATGCATACGGTAAATATGTTGCATTTATTTACAGGGTTTCCGCCTTTTGGGCTTGATTTCAAGCCATTTATACATTAAAAATTCATGAGAGGAAAGTCAGACAGTATCCTCCTGACCTCATGTACTCTCAGTCCGCTCCTTTTAGAACATGTCTAAAAGGCCAGTTTATTTATTTATATAGAAATATATTTATTTATTTACTTATTTCGCCCATTGGTTTGTTCTTTTAGTCGTGACAGGAATACGTCAAAAATAGCAGAGACTAAGAAACGATATTCTTTTTCATAGATATGGCTGGCTCCATAAAACCCTTTTACGGCTCATAATAGCCAAGGCACCCAGCTCTCTCTCTCTCTCTCTCTCTTTCTTGGTGCATCTTAGCTCATGTTAAATATTCACACATGCTTTATTGACCAGATACATCATATGCGTATTAAATGCTCTCTGCTCATTTTAGCTAAATGAAATGTTGAATCTCCTGTTATATCTTTTCCCTCCAACAGCTACTACTTAGCTGAGTTGGCTACTAACATGCTTATGGTGTTCCCTTATCATTTTTTTTCCACTGCAGTCTTAGGTGATTATCCAGCAGAAGTGTATCACCACAGGAACGTGAGGAAGGGAATAAAGTATGTAACTACCCAGAATACTGCAATTAAGCATCTTTCTCTTTGTGGGAAAAAACAAAACGAAACACAAAAAAACATGTAGTACATGAACCACTTCCACCCTTCCACACCACTGCATCCTGTGGGTGTTCTAGAGCCACCATGGTTGATGAATTGTAAATGATTTCAAATGGACTGTTGCCAGCATTGCTTCCCGTGCTGTACAAACTCAATCAGTGATAGCAAACGTGAAGTTTTTACAAAGGGGAGCTATCATCGTTGAACAGAAGCTAAGCATAACTCATTTGCATTATAGTTGAAAAGAAGCAGTGACAGTCATTTGTAGCTAATCATTATCGAGACCCAGGTTGCTGTGAGCTGCTACACCAAACACTGAGGTCTGTGTTGACTTCAGTTTTGCACCAGAGTGCCTCCGGAAGACGTATCTGTAAGGCATTTGCATGAATTATTTACACTTGTGGCCTGCCAGGCCAGCACCTGGATGTCAGGAGCCTGTTAAGCAAAATTCATGGCTGTACTGCAGACAATGGTGGAGGTGTATTTGTGTTTCAAACACAGAAAAGAGGAAGACTAAGCTGTTTATAATTTCATATTGTTAGCATTGTTTCTTTTGTCTCTTACCCCCCCCCCCCCCCCATCATCTTTCTGTCAACATCCTCTCTATTATCCCCGGTAGGAATACAGAATTGTAATAATAAATAAACAAATGTGTGAACACAAAAACAGCTTGTGGAAAATCTCCATGCCGGCGTCCCTTGGTTACAGTCTGTTAGCCGTCACTTTACCTTTCCTCGAGAGACTGTTTCTCGTCGGCTCGGCCTCCTTGTTTACCTGCTTTTCCAGGCCTCGTGATGAAAGAAGCACAACAATATTGCCTGACACCCCAGATGTGTACTTTACACCTTTAGATATGGGTCAGTCTGGGGGCAAGTATGTGCAACAACACTCTTTCAATCTCAAAACAGCTCCTAGTGTAGTTCATTTGTCAAGTAGTTAATTGGAAAATAATTTAGAGGGAGTTGTAGTTATTGTCACATGGTCTGATGCGTTATCACCACGTCAGAAAAGCTAATGTGGAGAAGCATTTTTACCTCCCATTATGTCACTGTGAATCTCCCACTGTGTTGTACTGACGCGAGAGGGGAAAGAAAAAGAAAGACAGAGAGAAAAGGCAACACCACTCCTTCTGGCTGAAAATGCCACAAGACAAGCTCAACAACATGATGTGGGTTCTTTTTTTTTTTTTGAGACCCTGAGTCTGAGATGTCCGTTTCCATAGTAACTAGCATATAGGGTACATCTGGAGATTGTGCATGGTGGGGAGCTTACACTCTCCTCGGAGTTTACCAGCAGGTTAATCCCCAGTGACTGCCTGTGCTAGTGGCCCTAGTGAGAGTGTTTGCACACAACCTCCACCTCCAACAACCCCCTCACTCTATTCCTTCTCTCTTTCACACACACACACACACACACACACACACACACACACACACACACACACACACTCTCTCTCTCTCTCTCTCTCTCTCTCTCTCTCTCTCTCTCTCTCTCACACACACACACACACACACACACTCTCTCACATAACCGGAGTAAGGCCTGGAACCCAACCACAAGCCTTATTAATGAATTGAGGTTGAATTCCATTGACTTCTCTGCAATGGGGTGTGTTATACTGTGCCTGGCTTTCAATTACTCGAAGTCAATGGGGGATTCAGCAAATGCACGATTACTGGCAGCGGGAGTAAATGTGTGTCTATTAGTAGCAGGCACAATTCTTTTAAGAAACCAACAAGTTTCACTCAAGCAAGCTGTCTACACTGTTGTTCTGCAGAATGCAAACACAGTGTATGCTGTTGCCCTGTGCTCTTTAATTGCTCTGGTATGACATGCTCTAACCAGGTAATCACTCTTGCAGTTTCCTTTATATTCAATGGCATTTTGAGGCCCTAGGGGAGGTAAAAGCAATGTATACTTCAAACTTGCTCGGTTTACACACACACACACACACACACACACACACACACACACACACACACACACACAGACACACACACACACACACACACACACACACACACACACACACACACACACACAAACACACACACACACACACACACACACACACACACACACACACACACACACACACACACACACACACACAAATACATGCTGGATCACATCTATGGTCCCCCATTGTTATTCACACTTACTGTACTCTGTCTTGAGGTTGGGCTCCACCTGCCTCTGCCTCATACAAATGCACTTTCACAGAGACACACACAGCCACACACATAGACACACACACACACACACACACACACACACACACACACACACACACACACACACACACAGAGACACACACACAGACAGACACACAAATACAATCTCACCCACACACTCACACAGTACTTAAACACACACTTGATCTCTTGCAATCAGACACACACTCAGACAGCACATAAACACAAACTTGTTCTTCTGCAATCTCTCTCTCACACACGCACACACACACTGTTCCTTTTCCCACATGGCCACTTAAAGTGCTTCGCAGTGTAACACAGTCGGCGGAGTCGCTGCGTGGTTTTATCGGGCTGACAGGGAGAAGAAACAGCCAGGGATTCGTTCACTCACATACTTATCACACATCACCAACCGAGCAGCCACAGCTACATCCTGCCGAAAAGAATTTCATTAGCACTTTAAACGAAGACCCTGGTCTGGCGTACGCGCTGCAAGATGGACTGATTGCTCTTTGCCTTCTCATGTGTACATATTTTTGTCTCTTTCCTTCCACTTACCGCATAGTGACTTAGACCACAGTGAGATCTCACCAGCTTATTTCAATAAGTGATGAACTGTTAAATTATTCATTTGTATATATGAATAAACATTGCTCAGTACGTTTTTTTTTTGTCCTTGCATCTAGCTTTCAGACATAATTAAAAAAGGGAGAAACATCCCTGACTTTAATGTAAATCCTTTACTGAAGAATTTCACTCTGGGACTCAAATACCTTCCAGGTAGCTATATCACTACCCTTACAACAACAGTAGCCCAGATATGCAGTAGTATAGTGCAAATAAAATCCATCCATCTATGTATGATGTGATAGCAAATCTACTCCTTACTCTGACTGGAACACACCCCGCAAGGGTGATGAGAACACTGTCCCTGGTGTTGGCCTCAATATCCATGTGTATATACGATTGTGTTGGGGATTGTTGCCCCCGTATTGAGTTGTCAACCCCCAGAATCCTTAGATAAGCCCCTGAGCCCTTTTCATTCAGAGACCGGCTCACCCCTAGATTACCGGCTTATGCTGTCACACTTTCTCAAGAACTACTTTCACCCATGCGTGGGACGATAGGGTCTGTGTCACCTAGATGACGTAAAAAAAAAAAAAAAATCTCCACGTGAGAGGCGTGTGAGACAACACACAAACGCACGCACACACACGCACAGACGGTGGAGTTCCTGAAAATAGAGACCATCTGATGCTGTGTGTGTGAGGCTGGCTCTGTGGGGCTGTCACACACCGCATGGAGCTGAATTGGTTTCAGCGCCGCACCGTCCAGAGTTGTACCTCTGAATAAAGCAACGGAAATGGAAACGTTGCTATACAGTAAATGACTTTCTGTGCAAGGCTGGCTATTGAAATGAGGTGCAGTCAGCCACGCTTCTGTCCCTTTGCCCACCATTATCTTTCATCTCCACAGAGACGCTGGACGCACCCAAGGGAAATTGCGCTTCTGAAGAGGGCTTTCCTGACTTATTAGGGCTGTTCGAACAAAAGGAGTTCAGAGAAGCAAGGTGAAAGCTTAGCTTTTTTTTACGTTGCTATGACACAGGGGAGCAGAGGGTGCAAAGACGTGACAGACCAATGGAAGAGGGGCTTCTCAGCAGGAAGGGCACAAGTGTTAACTGCTTCTGTGACCTTTGAACTTCCTGAGGCAACACCTTAGCTGCCTGTATAACACCTTTCATTCTGTCAGGGCTTCCCATGGTATCCCAGGGCACCCAAAACAACAGAGGCGGGAATGCGCCGTCAGTCATGACCTAGGAGAACGCTGATTGGCTAGTGGAATGGGGACATGACACAATGTCCTCAACAGAGTGAATGTGTTGTCACCAGTGCTTGCCATGAGTTTTGTGTTTCAACCCATTTATTTGGTTCCTTTTTCACCAACACTGAGATGAGATCACATAAAAAAAAAGAAAGAAATATAAATTTTAGCCGGTGTGGAGTGCTACTGTAAGAGCCTTTTCCATTGAAAATGCTTCTTAACGCTTCCCTTGCTATACAGTAAGCCACAACACTGTGGATGCGACAGTGGGTCTGAATAAAGATTTAAAAATGGCCATGAAAGGGAGCCCAAGCACAAAGGTCCCAGCATCCCACATCTTACTCCCCATTTCACGACGGTAAGTTGCCTTTTCAGTTTGCTCACACTGTGTAGATGCATTCAAAGGGTATCATTCAGAGTTCAGTAAAGATTATAGCTCCTCCGGGGCAGGCCACGCGGCGAGGACACGTCGGTCGTAAGCCTTGATGGTAGTGGTATACTTCTGTGTGATGTTGCTATTTGCAGTTAACGCACATGCTTTGCGACTTTACACATTCCTTTTTTCTCTTTCCCTGACAAGAGTCACTGTCGTCGCTCTAATCTCTTTCACACAGCATGGGTAAATGTCAAGAGACGATAACGCATACGCTATTTCCTTTTAACCCGCTCAACCTGGCCAAGCCGATAAAAGATTTAATTAAGAAATGCAATTAAGAGCTCACCATTTGCACTATCAGACAATTGGGCGGCCCAATTTAAAGTTTGAGATGGAGTGGTTGGGGGTGGGAGCACCGACACCTCAGATGTTTGGTAATTGTTCTTTGATACATCGCATGATTATCCAATTTTTTTGCAAATCAGGTGAGGCCTTTGTTGGTGACTCAGCTGTGCCCGAAGAGAATCAACCATGAAGAGAGAGGAAAGGAGCAAACGAGGGGAGATATGTCAAATGAACCGATAGCAATTTGATGCACAGTAGGTGCCTGTCCCAGTCCTCAACACTGCCTCTTTGCAATATGCCCATGTATGAAGTTAACTAGATTTCTCAAATGCCCTACTTCTGTGAGACAGGAAATGCTAGTGTATGGAAGATCAGGCATGCATAATTCTGTCATAGAAAGGAGTGGAGATTACAATCTTGAGCCTATTATATGCTAATCAGATACATGTATGATCTCCATAAGACGTGTCAATGTGGTAAGATATAGCCGGCGGCCTATGGTAGTGATGTCATCGATTACAACAAACTCTATTTTTTTTTTTTTTTTCAATTAGTCCGCTGGTTGTAGGAGGAAACTCCACAGATTTCCTACCAGTGTTTTTAATTAATATGTCCCTATGCAAGTTACAGGAATGGACTGAGAAGGTACAAGTACAAATCATGTTGTAATTCAAATATCCAGCAGAGTCAGACTGTGAGCATGTTGCTCTTAGGGAAACTGCATGCAGCTCACAAGAACTTACTCCTGAATATGTCATTTATCAATCCCAATGAGTTGCAGGCAATTTATATAAAGATACATCTAAATTTTAGTTTAATCCTGTATAGGGTGTCTTTAAATGTGTGATGTGATGGTTATTCCAAGCATGGTTATTCCGAAAACGTGTAAGTTGAAATGCTAAAAAAAAAAAAAAAATGCTTCCTTCCCAGATATATAAAACATAATGAAGATTTTATTCTGAGCAGATGCCCAAACACCTACACATGTACAAATCCACCACACACACACACACACACACACACACACACACACACACACACACACACACACACACACACACACACACACACACACATCCACATCCACACTTGTAGGCTGCAGCTTGTCAAGGCTAGGGAGTGCTATAAACCTTTGAACCTCCAAAAGGTAGCCATTCCAAATGTACAGATGGTATTGGAGATTGTTTTCCACTGTGCCGGCACACGGCCTCCCTTGATGGATTGAGCCAAAGCAAAGCAGCACACTGTGAAAAGCCTTGACCGAGGAAAACCCTCTTGATTACAGACAGATTTATAAAATTGCTGGGCTGTGCTTAAAAAGGAGCCAATGGCATTTTTGCTGTTAAGTCTGGATGAGTCCTTGTTTGGCTCTTGTGCCACGAAAAGTGTATCAGTGACAATGTGGGCTGCATGTTAACAGAGAAATGCAAGACGCTTTGAAAGCATGTTTGACATCTTAAACCACTATTCTTTTCCATCAAGCTCCCTTCTATGACAGCTCACTCTCAACAAAGGGAATAAAAGTAAAAAAAAAAAAAAAAAAAAAATAGCACTTAAAGGTGGAATGGTACATGCAGCTGTCTTGGAAGTGTCTTGCAGAAAGTAAAACCACATAGTGTCCTCAAGCTTAAAATGATCCTTTGACAGATTAATTTAGCTGCAGCACTCACACACAACCCTGTCTTTTGTCCTGGAATGAAAACCAGACACTGAAATTATTCTCACACTACAAACTCATGAATCGCATTTCCAGGAATGTAACAAAAGCACTTTTTTGCCTGCCATAGGACCAAAATGAAAATCACTGCTAGCAGCAGCACCTTTTTTATTTCTCTTTTCTTTTGAAATGATGACATGCTAGGCCAGGAATGAAGATGTTTTATTTACTTGACACGTTGGCGAGACAGAGAGCCAGCACACTGAGCTTCCTGCTGGCACTCATTCTGACTGGGTTTTTCAGTATGCCGTGGCGGCTGTCATTCTCCAGGGGATTCTGTGGAGCAATATAAATAAATATTTGCAGGAAAGGCAGGTTCTCACAGCCTCCTCTTCATCAGGGTTATCAAATAACCTATAGCCTCCCCAGGGAAAGGTCCACTCTCACATGCAACAGTTTGCTTCCATCCTCTTCCCTTTTAAATTAATATTGACTTATAATATTGAACACATATAGGTTTATACATGTACATTTATTAAGTAAATCAGACTGAGTGATTTAGACTCTTCCTTTCAGCATTATCATTATATTCCAAGAGCTGAAGGAATCAATAGACATGCATATTTACTAGTGGATAAAGTAAACATGAGCAAATATGGCGGCATTTGCAATGTTTTATGCATTCAGTGGAGCAATCGCCTATATGTAAAAGCAATGACTGTTTGGAAGAAACACCATCCAATTCCATCGAAGCAGCATCTCTTTTTGAATGTGTGGCTTGGCTTCAGTCCAACAATTGAGTATAACATACAAAGTATCAAATTTCTTCATTTGTGTGTGTGTGTGTGTGTGTGTGTGTGTGTGTGTGTGTGTGTGTGTGTTTCTATGAATTAGACCTATGAATGAGATAACATTTTTTAGTCCACCACACCGCACACCGACCCACACCCACACCAACACACACAGAGACAGACGCAGTTGGAGCAACATGATAATCCCTCAGGATGCTGTCATTCCCAGCTGAATGACATCCAGCATGAATTTTACACCAGCAGAGACATCTCTACAGGCCGGCTACAACACTGTGGGATTTTGGCCCTCATATTGTTTCTTCTGTTTAAAGGCAGCCCACTGAGAACAGCGATAGGAACATCAATGCTAATCATGTTTCCTGGGTGTTTGGTAGCAAACCCACAGCTAAAAAAAGAAAGAAAGAAAGAAATACAGAAAAAAAAGAATTCAATGAGCACAGTTTATGGTAGATTTCCTCTGAGGGACAAATAATGTCAGCAGCAGCCATTTATGCAACAGCACAACTGCTTTCTGAGTTTATGCTCTCATTTGGTGGCTTTCAAACATAAACAATTATACATCAATCACATATTATTTAATTGTGCTGTTATGTTTCGGGAAGATCTTCATTTTATTTTATTTTATTATTTTTTCATTAATTACTCACTCACCGGTAGGGTCATACAGCACGGCAAGATGAAATTGCCCAGGGTGGTGATTGCTCAGCCAAGCCTGACTGGCTGTTATTGCAGAGGAGGAGGATGATAGAAGCTTCCTAGCAAATCTTGCTGGTCTGCGCTAATGGTCTTTTAACTGTCTGGAGTTGGAACGAGTTCATCGGGATTCACAGAGGCAGCTGGGGAGATGTGCGATATGGATTACAGCCTCACTTACCAAATTAACCCCAGCCCTGATCTAAATAGGGCCTCAATGTGGATACTCTGCCCATTGCCTGGAATAACACTAATATTTAAGCAGTAAAGCCACTTTAACTACTCTGATATGTTGCCTTGTAATCTACCAGGCCTAGAAAGGGGAGAGGGCAAAGTGATTATTTGCAAATGGCTGATTTTGAGCATTGAGGCGTTGTGGAATTGTTGTCGTAAATATCCAAGCATACAGCCCATGCATACAAGCACACAGTCGCCTGTAGAAACTTCACAATGCTTGCATTCATAAAGGTGACTCACACATACTTCCACTCACTATCAGTGCATGCAGGCACTCCATATGGATGCAAAAGTGCCCTCACACTTATACAAGCCCACAGACACCCACCACACACACCCTTACACGGTGACACAAACCTTCACACAGTCACACAAGCGCTCACAGCGCTCGCACAAACACTTACCTCGCACCACAGGATGGTGAATGCAGGGAGTCGCAAAGGCCTCCTTTCATGGAGAAATTCCTACCAGGTGCAAAGAGTGAAAAGTTTCGCTCCCACCTCGCACAATAACAGCAATTTGCTATTTTTACTCCTGACTGTAGACTGTGTAAGAGACAAAACTAAAACATGCCATGCTTGATTTCTTCTCAGCTCCTGCAGTGGACAGGGTTTCCTTGTTACTGATTTATGTTGAATCTTTCTGATTCAGGCTTGTAGCAGTTCCTTGATCAGTCATGTGTTTACAACATTCCCATTGAGAATGAATGTAAATGTATAATCAGATATAATGTGAAATTATATTGTACTAAATTGTACTGTAATGAATTATTCATATTTCTCTTTATGTTGAGGCGAGATACTGCATGTTTTTGTTGCACACAAACATACTGTAGGCAGTTATTTTTAGTGCTAGTGGAGCTCTGAAAAGTGTATTTCATTTGCATTTAATTACGCTTCTGATGTGTGTTGCTGCACTAAACTCCACTACATCTTTGATATCTAATCATTAATAATCATGAGCAAGATAATAGAGATTGAGTTACCTGTGTAATTCTTTCGTTATTAAAATGTTCAGCCTTGACGATTCCATTAGCTCAGCTCAGAGAATGCATAAAACATAAGCATAATACATTCCTCTAAGAAGTGAAAGTCTTCAGGCTTATGCCTACTTTGGAATGCAATGGTCTTGTACACTTCTACACATATGAATTGTTTTGAAAGTATATCTTTTTTTGCGCAGATCACTGATAAGACTGTGTTGCAAGCAGACTTGGTGATCACTATTCCAAAAGGTCAACATCTTCATCACAGTCTTATGTAAATGCCAAGTGCTGCTCTTTCTTTTGCCTCTATTAGCTTTTCCTAGTCACCTGATCATTTTGTTTGTCTGCATGTACGCTGAAATCAGATTCCTCTAAAATCAATCTTGATGCATGATGCCAGAACAGGAAGCATACTGGAGCACGACGCATGACTTGGCATAACAGTGTAGTTTGGACACAAATGTCATGGGATGGATTTTTATTAGATTACTTACATTGTAATCAATTGATCAAACGTTATTTGATGCTAAGACGGATGGGTGACTGGCTCCCCGTCTGTTCAGCATCATGATTTCCCCTGAGAAAGATGGGTGCTTAATCAAATGCCATTAATTGCATTTCATATGCCACAGAGAGAGCATCTATTTGAAGTTAGATAATTGACAGGATATACCATTTACTATAGTATACATGAGGTCTATATCAATGTATGTGATTTACAAATTTAACTATGACTTTCAGACCATGTTTAGCCATATTCTAAACACATTCAAACATTCTTTTAAAACTGGCCTTGTTACTGTAAAGCAGTGCTTCTCAAACTTTTTCAGACCGAGGACCACATTGCCCAAAAGATGTTTTTCAGGGACCACCTGCCCCACGCGCCAATTCACATGCTGCAACCAAGTAATTTATAGAGTAGGCACTTCAAAGTGCTTTAATAAACAGTAAATTACAGGTCTGCCTCTTATATTCAGTGAAAAACTAATCTTTGGCATTCAGATAATGACACAGGCTAAATTCACATATTATCATGGTAATCAACTCGCGGACCACTTGAGCTTGCTCGCGAACCACACTTTGAGAACCACTGCTGTAAAGGGACACAGTGTAATTTTTGCTGTAAGACTGGACC
>JAODXP020000010.1:17391930-17404687 GCA_027497455.2 Sardinella longiceps
TGTTGAGAGATAATCAGTGAAAATCTATTTTCATGGCACTATGTTCCAAATACATATTACATTTAGGAGCAGCAATGAGCATAACATATGCAGCCATATCCATCAGTTATACTTTAATTCCATCAGCTGCTTCATTTTGCATGTAGGTTGCTGATTGCTGAGAGAAAACACTTTCCACTATAGCCTTCACTTAATAGGCTTTCTGCCAACCTCCTCTAAAACGAGCTTCAAATTGGACAGGAATATCAATAGAGGGTGTTTCCCTGTCATATGGCAAGTATAGATTAATCAAGGGCAGAACCGTGTAGCATCTGTTTGCACATGCGGATAAATTGAGGCTTATTCCCTCCTGTTCAGGGCAACAGATGCTCTGTGTGGCATATACTTATAAATTAATAGATAAAGCACCTAGTCCTTGTATTATGGCATCCCAAAAGCCAAAAGAAAATCGTATGCATAGGCCAAGGAAAGCTTTATTAATAACGATACGGTAGCCTATGTAATGAAGCTAAAAAAAAAACGGAGGTAATTATTCCTGTAACTTCGCAAATAACCAAGCTTGATTGTCGTTTGCAACCCAGTGAGAAATATTCTTAATCTTTTTTTAATTTTGCGCACAGCAAGTTGAGGGCGGGTTGGGAGTTGTTTGCTGGGACTGCACGTCATAGACGGAGAGACAGGGGATCGGTGTGAAAAGTGAAACGCCGGGAAGCTCAATGAAAAAAAAAAAAAAGTGAGCGACGCAAGCGCTGCTCATTCAATCGACGTGAGCGCAGTCATTTCAGCACCGCCTTGAGAGCGGACAGCGCAAAGCAGTGCGGAGATTGTGTGTGCATGCGGAATCAACCAGTGGCACTTTCGAGTGGGACCTCGGTGTGAAATGCGGGGGTGAAGAAACCGAATCAGTGGTCAACTTTAGATCTGTAGATTTAGCCGGATAATTTGGATCCCTGAGCTAACAGAGAAAAAAAGGTTTCCCACCGCATGTTTCTCTACACAAGGTACTGAGCAACAATGTGGTGATCTGCAGTCTCAGAGGCAGCTTCGCTGGTAACGAGTGTGGGAATTGGTGTCTGTTTCGGCGAAGGAGTGGTGCGGTGCTGCCGACCGAGGAGCCCCTCCATTCAGAAGGATGCTCGTGGGAAATGCCTGGAGACAGAGAGGACGAGATTTGTCAAAAGGCACTAGAACTCTTGTCAGATCTCTGTTCTACGGGAGAAGTACAAAATGAAAATTGTTTGGATTTCATATACTATTTCCGAGACTTGGCCAGACCGAGATACTCCGACTCAGGTAGGTATCTGATGCTCCGAATTTCGCAGTGCCGGCACTGTCATTCTTGGGCTATCTGTAGCCCATTCTAGAATCACTTTTTGTGTATGCCAGAAAGTCCTCCTCGATTGTCTATACATTTTGTAAACGACATAAACAATGTTAATGACATTTGCGGTTATGAAGTGAAGGGAAAGACGTGTGCAGAATATTAATCACAATGGACTTGTTGCATTGACCCTCGGCATTCCTCCAGTTACTGAACGGGTGTGACGCTTAGCACCTATGCTATAGCCTACGTTTCGCTTTAGGTTTTGCGAAGTAGCCTACATTCACAAAACTGTTTTTACTCAGATAAGTAAGGGTACATTTTGTATTTTGCCGAATTGCACTCATTCCACAAAGACAAAGGGAAAGGAAGGTGAGGAAGTCGGCTGGAAGTAAGACATATTGCTATCAATGTAGGCTTCAGTTTCATGCAACTGCTCTGAAAATCAAGTAAAAAAGAGAAAGAAGACGGGTTGTCGTCAGGTTCTGAATAGAGGGGGTGTTTTCTGTAGGCTAATAAAAACGTGGCTTATTGCATTTAAATTTTAAACTCCCTCTGTGACACACACACACACACACACACAGTCGCCAGCCACACACACTACAGTCGCACGCGTGCACACATGCACTCTCGTACACGTTTTCCCCGAAGAGTACGTGACCCATTTATCGCTCTTAAGCGTGTGATCTTGTTGTCCTCAACGCGAAAGTGAGATAGCAGTGCAGATGGGAGATTTTTTTGGTTACACACTCAGGCAAAATTAACTCTGAAGACATTGAGGCGCAAAGTGAGAACACAGCACCACTGCGGTAGCTTTGGGAAAGACGGACTCTGAACAGGTCAGTGTGATATCAGCCTGCATTCCCGTCCGCACGAACACAGAACATCTCCTAAGGTCTGAGTGGGGTGGTGTTGCATAGAATATCCAGGCGCCTTAGTTCCTCCTCGGTTATGATCCAATAAGAAGACGGAATGGGGGGTGGAATGCCTGTTAGCTACCTGTCAATGTGAATTGGAATTAGTGGGATATGAGATGACACTAGGGTAACTTGTACTGACAACCATGAATAAGCACTGATGAGTATTGCAAAGATGATTCCTTTTCAAGAATCAAATTTATTTTCAGTTTTCATCTGTTCAGTATTCATGGATCGGATGCTGGACATTTCTGATAGTGAAACATAGGTCTACTTCTCTGTCTAATAAGAATAAAGATATATAATAATATTCAGTTATATATAATATAAAATAGGCCTACAGTATCAAATAATACTGAGAATTAATGTAAACCTAGAAGAAAACGATATACGTCGCTTAGATGAGAAATAGTATCTTACTTTACCTCTTGGAGTATTGCCAAGCCATCAGAAGTGTTCTACTGTGTGGCTGTAGCTTTTGTTCACCTGCCCAGAACCTATATTTGCAGTCTATTCCATGCCTATATAAAGGCTCCCGTACTGAGCAATTACATACCTACATGCTCCTCACTATTGTGACAGCAGAGAGTGGGAGCTAAGGCTGCTGCGTAGACCCACAATGGCTTACTCTTTTCCCCCAGGCCTGGTTCTTAATAAATCACTACAGCTGAGAAATGCCTCTTCAATTTGAATGAGATGGATCAAAAGAACGTAGAGATGGAGACAGCAAGTGAAATAGAGAGAGAGAGAGAGAGAGAGAGAGAGAGAGAGAGAGAGAGAGAGACCTAAAAATGTGTAATACTCAAAGCCATGTCAAATCCACTAGGCAGAGGCCTACCAACAGCAGTATTCTCTTGTACTTCTCCTCTCACTACATGTTGAAAGTAACACTGTTTCCCATATTAAAAAAGGGTTGACACCAGTGAGCTCTCCATCCAGCACAGTGACAGTGTTTGTGTCCAAGGCTTTTCACACCTCAGAAGTGGAGAAAAGCGTGGCTCCAGACAGCTGTTTTGGGAGTCGTGGAAATTTGTGCCGGAGAGATATTATACAGCAGACTTGCTCATGTACAGTACATGCTGGGGTTGGGGTGGAGTGTGTGTGTGTGTGTGTGCGTGCGTGCATACGTGTGTGTGTGACTGTGTGTGTGTGTGTGCGTGTGGGTGCGCGTGTGTGCACTGTACACTGGTTGCTGAGTGGTCTGTAATGACCACCCCAGGGGAAATTAAAACACATCTCTCAAAATCAGGTCAGAGCTAGTAAGTGGCTGTGCGAAAAGAAACTGACCTGTATAATGCCCACCATCATCATTCCCATACAGGCTGATGAAGATGATTCACTTTTTGAATGACAAGGCTCTAGTTTCATCAGTAAAAAGAAAAAAAAAAAACAAGAGATGTAGTCTAGTCTTTCTTTGAAGCAAAAAAAAAAAAAAAAAAAAAAATCCATTGTCAAAGCGAACTGATGCTCTTTGAGCTTTGAAACTAAAGATACTTTCAAAGTAAAAGGTACTGTTTGACTTAAGATAACAACCTAAAACATGGCATGTATCTAATACACTACTGAACAAAGAGAAAGAAGCACTCACCACTTGACAGTGTTGTGAAAGATTGGGCTTAGTGTCTTCTGGCTCCAGGAACCTGTAAGTTAACAGTCAGCAGGGCCAAGGTTGGTTTGATTTCCACCGAAGACACCCGCAGTCCTCCTCTCCGCCCTTTTTGGAAATACGTGAGGCAGACGAACGCCATAAACATTCCATAACGCCAACATCTCCAGAGAGTTTTTGAAGTTAAACAAGCATCGTTATCTTTTCGGATTCCAGTCTTGATGTCTCACAAGTCAGTTTAGGCCTTTGATGATCAATGAGAGGCTCCTGCCAGCTCACTCATTCTCATTCGGTCCACTCTCAAGGTCTAGCAGAGACACACAAAGGAGAGGCTCATCTCGAATGCTGTTATGATTGTCTACTCTATACCTTCAGCTGGAGAGACAAGATGCCCTTAGAGAAATAAAACAGAGATGAAATTGATGTCGTATAGCCTCTTCTTTTCACACAGAAAAATACATGATGTCCAAAGTAAGTGAAATGTAAATTGCATGCCATGTCAAATGCCAAAGGTTGAATATTCAGAACGACTGTGATTGCAGGTTGAAGCTGCTGTGGTTAGAATCCCATAGAGGTGAAAGTGTTGTGATTGATGGCGTGGAATATTACTTATTTTTCACAAGTCTTTATGGAAACTGAAAGATTTATTTTTTTCAGGATTAATGAAACTGATTGCAAAACTGCCAAGCCAAATAAATTAAAATACTTTATTTTTCTTCAGATCATTCTTTCACAGAGAGTGACAGGTGCAATGAATTTCCACTGAAAGAATGAATTCCAGGCCACAGGAACATGTTATAGAATATTGCTAAATGCAGAGTGATAGTGAGCTTCTGTCTTCTAGGAGAAAGTTTTGGAATAGTAAACATCTTTAGCATAATACCTGCGGAACCTGATAGGTTAGGATATATGTGGGAGCTAAACAAACAAATAAATGTGTATACATTATGCAAAGTAGGCTAGTCTCATTCCTTGAGCAAGAAAACAATGTGGCCTCATTAATGCCCGGAGCTGTGAAAATTTTATTGGCCTTTAGATTCTAAAGGGTTATGAAATTCACCACACCCTGAATTCACACTAAAGTCAAAGGCACACACACACACACACACACACACAAACACCATTCACATGTTTTCTTAAAACCCCTGTCTCTTTTGCTAAGCTAACAATGATAATGCTCATAATATACTTCAGTATATGACATTTTATAAGCTATTTATCGAACCAGGCAGAAATGACTAGCCTGATTGCCATCGACTTTCAAAGCTCTACGAGACTTTGGTCTGACCAAGAGCCTGTATAACAACGTTTCTCAAAATGCATGGTTGACCCGCCTCCCTGAAATGCCTCGGTTTGCTACTGGTCGATGGTAGAAAATGCTGTGCCGAAGCCAAACCAATCATACCACTCTTTCCTCTGACGTATGTGACGCGAAGGGAATTGCTTGAACAGGACTGAGAGCCGTTGGAGCTGCTCAAAGTTGACTGGTTCCCGAAAAAGTGGGTGGAGATCCCGCTGTAGCGGGATCAGGGAATGTACTTGAACGAGGTCGTGGCCCTGCTGTGTGTAGCTGAGCCGAAGGCGTTGCGTCACCAGTAGGGCGGAGCCCGGCTAAGAAATCACATGCAGAGGCTCTCTGAAGTGCCCTCTGACATCAGTAAGAATATGTCTAAAACTGCAGAGCTTCCCTTTCTGGTTCTGTAGAGGTTACAAGCACTAACAGAAAACAAAGTTTAATTGAAGAAGCAGCACAACATTTTCTACATATTTTGTTCTCCCGAATTAGAAATTGGAAGGTTCCCAAATAGATAGATCACTGACTGTGGTTAAACTGAATTTAAAATGAGATGAACGAAAGAGTATGCAACTAATTTTGCCATTGCAGCACAGTCACACTTCTTACCCTTAAACTGTCTGTGACAGTATTACAGTTAAGTGACAGGATTCACCACTTTTGATCTCCCCTTGATGTAGAAACCTGCAGGATTTTCCTTGTCTTGTGTATATTTATTATATGAATGGGATGATAAAAACTGCTTTAATTTCCACTTTGTGCCTGTCACAATCCTTAGAAGATCAACTGTGTCAGTCTTAGCCTCTGGGAGGATTCTGAACCAGGGGACCCCCAAACACACACACACACACACACACACACACACACACACACACACACACCTTTCAAAAAACTGTTGAGTGGAACTTCTCGTCGTCACTGTTCCCTGTGAAGCAAAGTGTGAGATGATTCAGAGATGTTGTCGTGACTTCTTGCTTATCTTCTAACGTGCCTGCACCATGCCTGCAGGAGTGCAAAACTGGGAGGGCAAAGCCGGGTTAGATTATTCATAAGTGTGCTTCAAAATAACGCATTTCTCCAATGACTTGTGCCCCTGCTGTGACACAAAGTTTTAAATCTTAGTTGTGGTTGGAAATAGCTTACAGTAATATTCTAAAGACTAGATAAATGTACAGTATTTGGACTGAATCTTCTGTAACTACATTACTTTCTCTAGCACTTGAATATACAGTATGTCCCTCCATCATGGCATTCAAAATTCAACACAGTAATGCAGTTGAAAGATTACTTCATGTATTTTTTTGCTACTTTCTTTTTGAAAAAACTGATCCTGTATTCAATTGTTAATAGCCTTTCTTATATTTCAGTCATTACTATGGCAGTTGGCATTGTTCCTTTTTCTTAGGTTAGCCAAAAAGAACCATGGCTGCCAACCCATCCAACCTTAGAATGAGGGAATTTATTCTGTCGATAATTACACTCACTCAGATAATCCCAATTAATCTTGCCACCGTTTCTTTTTCTTTTTTTTTCTTCAAAGTTCAAGAAAGAGCCTCCCTTCGAGTCACATGTATAATTAATGGCATGGCCCATTTTCAATTAAAAAACACGCTGATTTCATTAGAGCCACTATCAGTTATAACTCATTGTGATGGTGACAGCAGGCCCAGTGTTCAAAGAGCAAGGGAGGAGGTGCTGTGGTGGCGGGGACTAACTCAAGTCAAACATGGGGCGACAGCACACTCATCCGTGGAAGTTATTTTGAAGAAAGTGTCTGGGGACTGTGAGTCATCCTTGGAGTGCAGCAGTGGACATCTGAATAAACTCGGGAAAAGCCACTGTAGAGTCTGATGTCTCAGACAGAGCGGTCCACTGTTTGTTAAGGAAGGGGGGGGACGGATGGATGAAAGGAATGGAGGAGGTTGACTCCCAAATGCATTTGATGGGTATGAGGAATTGATGGAGAGAATTAGTCCATGGGCCAGACAAGATATCGGTACCACTCAAGGTGGCAAAGGTTGCTTATACTTTTTGAAAAGATACATGTCTGAAGTTAATATTTTTGTATGATAACACTTCTGGGGTCACAGCTAAATTAGGGTTATCAGCTGTTAAAGTTACACTCCCCCATTGAAAAAACACGTTTTTGACACAGGTGCATATCTCGCTATTGGCCTTTGTTACATACATATGTAGATATTTTATTATATTATGTTTGGTATCATTTTAAAGGGGACAATCTGAGCTTTCATTCAAGTCATTTTGTGAACATTTTGGATAAGTACAGCCAGCCCTAGAGCTCTTCAAACGTTTAACCACACACATTTTCTTGCCATTTCCGCCTAAATCATCTTCAATCTTTTCATCCTATGGCATCAGGGAGCATCAGAAATACTAAATACAAACATAGCAATACTGGCATGGGTCTAAGGATTCAGAAAATGTATAATATACCCATAGTATTCCATTCTGAGGGGGTGATTTTCAGCCTTATATCAGGGATGGCGTTTTTTGAGGAAACTAGTTTTGCCAATTTTTGAGGTTTTGCCATAGGGTTTCCCATGCTATTGGCCTCTGACTTTAATTTAAACTCAACCATCTTCTGGGCTGTGTGATTGTTTTTGTTTATTTTACTATTGTTGGTGTAGTCAGTACTGTCTGACCACTTATATTTGATACAGTACTACAATTGTATGCTATATCAGGCATGGTGGGTTTTTTTTTGAAGAAAACAAACCAAACAAATGACCGAAACGAGTAAGATTCACACTCATTTTTTCACTTTGGATGATAATTTCACATTCAGTATGAACAACTATATAGACTTTACACTTCTATCAAAAAATAGTTTTAAATGCAAATTGTTTCCAACTTTTGAGCTTAAGTTAAATGTGTCATGCATCAATGTACAGGCCCCCCAAATGCAATTCTAATTTCGTCTCAGGGTTTTCTGAGCTGGTAACTCTGATGGCATCTCACTCTGATAGGTTGCTAATTATCAAAGATATCAAGAGTTTCCATAATAGACTCAGTCTTTTACTTATACAGTCTGTTACCTCCCGTACCTCCCTGCCACCAACCCTACCCCACTACGGATGCTGACCAACCTCCCCGGAGCCACACACCAGGACCATCCTCCCCTTTTCTCTGAGGCCCGTGATGGAACTGGCCTGATGGCCCCCTGATGACCACTACTTAGATGGCGACCAACACCCAATGAACTCTGATCCCACTCCAATTACTGACTAATCCCACACTCCAACTACTGACTCCATCCCTTGGCCCTGACTGTCACACAAACTATGTGTATATCATCTCTGACTACATTCAGTACTCATACTGTTTTGTGTTAACCATGGTCAATCTATGCATCAGACTTTACGGATACTTTATTAGGCCCCAGGCAGGTAGGCTGAGTCCATGAGGCGTGGATCTGCCCAAGGTTTCTTCCTACATAACAAATTATTTACAAATCGAGGGAGTTTTTCCTTGCCCCTGATTCTCATGGATGCTTCCCGTACTGTCTGTAAAGCGCCGCGAGACAATGTACTGTATTTGTGTGCTCTACAAATAAAATTGAATTGAATTGAATTGAATTGTTATGACTCAGACACATGGCCAGATGCTAGACCTTATACCATACTCTCCTCTTGGTTCTCATTTAGTTATGTTGCTATTGTTGACACAGTGTGTCTCACAATTTTATGATTTTGTTTGAATAATCTATATTTTGTGCCTCTTCCCTCTACCATAAGACCTATTCTTTTGCCTGATATATTTATTCATCAACTGCCATACATTTCTCTGACACTTTTATGCTCAGCCACTCTTCTAGTATTTCAGTGACCCCTTCCACCTTTACTGACACTGAAAATCTACTTAGTCCTCTTTTTCTGACCCTTGATTGTGTTTCTCCACTAAAACTCTCTGTAGTCATAAAAGATCCCACTTGTCGCAAAGTGTCCCAACCTGGCTCATTCAATCTGGCCCCCTAATCATCCCCCACTCTAATTGGCTAATTCGTCCTTTCTCTCCTGTCCATTCCCTCACTCTCCACCTCAGCTAGTGTGTGGTGAGCATTCTGGTGTTGACAGTGATGGCTGCCTTGCATCACCCAAGTGGGTGCTACACATTGGTGGTGATAAGTGAGGCCCCCCCCTACAGGCCCCACCCTCTTGTGATGGTGATTGCTCCCTCCCTGAAACACTAAACAAATACTACGCAAGATTTGAAGAACAGAAAGACGCAGTAGCAAAGAAAGCTGTCCCTCCCACCAGTGCCAAGGTGCTACATCAGTCCTACTATGTAGTGAGAAGAATAATTCATGGGAAGCCACTAAACCAGTAGCCTGACATAGCCCGCCCATAATACTGCTGTTCATCCGTATTCATGGTCTGGATGTTGTTTAACCTGACGCGATTATAGGGCGGGGGGGAGAGCATTCAGTTCTGGTTTAAAACGATTGGACAGCTCGTCTAATCAGCTTCGCTTATTGGTCGGTAGTTTCTCTACCGATGTAAACACGCCCATGAAGACCGTCCCCAGACCATGGATACGGATGAACATTCGTATTATGGGAGGGCTATGTCAGGCTACTAAACCAGACCAGACCATATACCAGGACATGTACTGGGAGAATTTGCAAACCAATTAACTGGTGTCCTGAGTGATATCTTCAACAGCTCTCTGTGCACCATTGTTATCCCTACTAGTTTCAAGCTGAACCATCTTCCCTGTACCAAATAAATCTACAATAACCAGTAAAAATGACCACTAGCCAGTTTCACTTTAAGCCATCATAATGAAGTGCTTTTGAATGCCGAACACAACAAGTCCCAGCTACCTGCTTTGTTGGACCCCATGCAATTTGCGTATCGTCCTGACTGCTCCACTGATGATTCCATCACTACAGCCATTCACCTGTCATTACACATCTGGATAAAAAGGACGGTTATGTCAGAATGCTGTTCTTTGACTTCAGTTTAGCATTCAAAACAATTATTCCTCAACCATAGAGAAACGGGGACTGAACACCACTCTTTGGACCAACTGGATCCTAGACTAGGTAAGAAGACCACAGGCAGTAAAGATAGGAAACAGGACTTCCAACACCATCATGCTGAACACAAGAGCCTCGCAAAGCTGTGTGCTCAGGCTCTGCTGATCTCCTAACCCATGACTATGCATCTACACACAGCCACAACCACATCATTAAATTTGCTGATGACACAACGGTGGCGGGTTTGATAAGCAGAGGAATGTGGACATGTACTGAAAGGAGGTGACACAGCTCCGCAACTGGTGGACTCTCAACGTGGTTTTGGTCATTCACATCATAGATAACCTCACATGGACTCATAACACCACAAACATCACCAAGAAAGCCTAGAAACCTCTCTACTTCCTGCGGAAGCTGTGGAAGGCCCACCTCCATTCCACCAAATGGCCACCTTCTACAGAGTGACCACTGACAGCATCCTCAGCAGTGGCATCATAGCTTGGTATGGTAACTGCACTGCTGCAGAACAAAAGGCCTTACAGCAGATCAGACTACTTAACAACGGGACATGATGCAAGACCTCTCAAGCCAAACTGGGATGCACTCCTGCTTTCCCTACTGTTCATTTTTAATAACATTCTATCTAATATACATTCTACCTCCATCTCATTACCTCCTCTTCAATTATTATAGCCACTGCTGTAAGTCTAGCCTGACATAGACCATAATACTGCTGTTCATCTGTATTCATGGTCTGGAGGTTCTTTAACCTGACACGATTATAGGGCCCCAGAAGACCGTCCCCAGACCGTGGATACGGATGAACATTCGTATTGTGGGTGGGCTATGTCAGGCTAGGACAAGTCTACTTATGCCCAGTTTCTTTTCTGTCCCATCCCCTGTCTGTTTTGAAACACACTACTTAAAGTAACTACTGCATGCTATGTTTACCTCATGCACGCATTAAATATGTAGCCTTGTCTTGAATGTCTTTCTCGTCTCATTGTATACAATGTATGGCCAAAATGACAAAAACGGACGCTTGACTTACATCCTACACATACAGTATCTGTGCATGACAGTCCATTTGACAGGCATGTGCAATCTGGAAGTCTGCATGAACGTACACACTTTCATGAAAGCAGCTCCAACACCACCTCTCATTAAGGTGGGGAACGCATCCAATGAATGGCCAGCTTGCCATCATTGATACTCCATACATGCAGAGTTAGCACCAACGGAGAAGTGGCGCATCATGCTGTGAGCTACATTTCCTTCCTACGCAATTCTCATCTTAACTTCAATACTCAGTCTAGGATTCCGGCCATTGGCCTCGTCCTCTCAGGATGCATCCCATCCTGACCAATCAGCAAACTTGCAGCACGAGAATATGATAGGCTGATCCAATCTTTTAATTGAAATTAATCACCTCCAATTAGCAATCGGCAATAGGCAAACCTATCGGCATCGTCCGATATTCAAATTTATTTTGTCGATTATATTAAAACATTAGTGAGCGCACTTCAGGTGTAGCGCAGCCTGTGCTTGAGTTTATGCTTTTTATGCAACTATTTATGCAGCTACTAAAATAAATACGGCAGACCATCTGCAGAATCTTGCAATTATCGGCTCTAAAAATCAGTGCCAAAAATCTGCAGCATGAATCGGCCATCGGCTGACCCTGACATCCATACTGTATATCGGTATCGGCATCGGTCATGAAAAAAACCATATCGGTCGACCTCTACTCTAAACAACAATTCCTTTACCAAAGAAACCATTCATGGAAAGGACCATAGTCAGTGTCCTTAGGCTTTTTAAGTTTCAGGTTTGACCCTGGTCTGGACAAGAGATTACTGTATGTCCAAGTGCCATGGTTTTACACAGAGAAGCATACATTTGTAGAAGTATTGTATCAAATAGAAGTGGTCAGATAGCACTGACCTGACCAACAATAGTAAAATAAACAAAAACAATCATCCAACTCAGAAGATGGTTGAGTTTAAATTAAAGTCAGATACCAATAGCATGGGAAACCCTATGGCAAAACCTCAAAAATTGGCAAAACTAGTTTCCTCAAAAAACGCCATCCCTGATATAAGGCTGAAAATCACCCCCTCAGAATGGAATACTATGGGTATATTATACATTTTCTGAATCCTTAGACCCATGCCAGTATTGCTATGTTTGTATTTAGTATTTCTGATGCTCCCTGATGCCATAGGATGAAAAGATTGAAGATGATTTAGGCGGAAATGGCAAGAAAATGTGTGTGGTTAAACGTTTGAAGAGCTCTAGGGCTGGCTGTACTTATCCAAAATGTTCACAAAAGGACTTGAATGAAAGCTCAGATTGTCCCCTTTAAAATGATACCAAACATAATATAATAAAATATCTACATATGTATTTAACAAATGCCAATAGCCAGATATGCACCTGTGTCAAAAACGTGTTTTTTCAATGGGGGAGTGTAACTTTAACAGCTGATAACCCTAATTTAGCTGTGACCCCAGAAGTGTTATCATACAAAAATATTAACTTCAGACATGTATCTTTTCAAAAAGTATAAGCAACCTTTGCCACCTTGAGTGGTACCGATATCTTGTCTGGCCCATGGACT
>JAODXP020000010.1:17411942-17443144 GCA_027497455.2 Sardinella longiceps
GACAGTACAACGGATTTTAAAAGTTGCCATGAATGGTTTTCACTTATAAGACTTAAACTGATGTCCACTACAGAGGACAGAAAAGGAATTGCTGGGTCTTAGGAGGATATTAGGGCTAGAGCGAGGGTTAGGGTTGGGGAACCTAAAGCAGGCAGGACCTTGAAAGAGGACTGGACGTATGCCTGAGGTGACCAGAAAGACAAGGCCAACCTCCAATCTTTCCTTTCCTGACATCCATTTTCTGAAGTCAGAAAGCATGTAGGAGGCTAGACAGGGGCTGAAAGCAGGGCCAGAGATAGTGAAAAAATGCCTTGCATCTCCAATGGGCATTTGTGTGAAATTGGGTTTGGCAAAAGAAAGAAAGAAAGAAAGAAAGAAAGAAAGAAAGAAAGAAAGAAAGAAAGAAAAGAAAGACTTCCCCTTGGTCCTTAAAGCACAACCCCTCAATAATGAGCCTTGGGTCATTGGCTTTGTAGCCAGTGTACAGAAATGGCATGCTGTAGACCTGAGTTTTAGGGTTTGAAGGGGTGACTACACTCTCCCTTCACTACAAATGTGGTAAAGAAGTAGGATGGCTTGCCATGAGGTCATTACAAAGCTGCTTAAAGTGTATACCATGTTAAAGACGCTCATAATTTGACCCCTGGCCTTTGGGCCACAGACCCCAGCTATGAGAGAAACACTGGTGGGTCGGGCACCATAAGATGGCAAAAGTACACTACGGGTATTTTTTTCTATCATTTATTATAAATTAAAAGCAAAGACCTTGTTGTCTCAGTCAACCCTTTGTCATTTCAAACTTTGAAATTAGTTTAAAAAAAAAAAAAAAAAAAACATGTAGCAGTAAGTCTCGATGTCCTCTACAGGGGACATTGAACAAATGTTGTGTTTTGAAGGTGTTAAAATGACTGGTTCTTTCTGAAATCTCTCTGTATTCATATTTAGACTCACTTTTATCATCAAATTTGATAATATGAAAAAAAAACTAAATATCTGACAAAAATTGATGGATGCCCTGTCTGGTTGCCATGAAAAGCCAAAAATGATATATCCACCATTTTCAAATCAATTCTGAGTGATTGGTTAACCCCACCTACATAATAATGGTATCACCAGAAAGCCCTGGATGTCCCCTAGACAGTACAACGGGATTTTAAAAGTTGCCATGAATGGTTTTTCACTTATAAGACTTAAACTGATGTCCACTACAGAGGACAAAAAGGAATTGCTGGGTCTTAGGAGGATATTAGGGCTAGAGCTAGGGTTAGGGTTGTGGAACCTAAAGCAGGCAGGACCTTGAAAGAGGACTGGACGTATGCCTGAGGTGACCAGAAAGACAAGGCCAACCTCCAATCTTTCCTTTTCTGACATCCATTTTCTGAAGTCAAAAGCATGTAGGAGGCTAGACAGGGGCTGAAAGCAGGGCCAGAGATAGTGAAAAAATGCCTTGCATCTCCAATGGGCATTTGTGTGAAATTGGGTTTGGCGAAAGAAAAGAAAGAAAGAAAGAAAGAAAGAAAGAAAGAAAGAAAGAAAGAAAGAAAGACTTCCCCTTGGTCCTTAAAGCACAACCCCTCAATAATGAGCCTTGGGTCATTGGCTTTGTAGCCAGTGTACAGAAATGGCATGCTGTAGACCTGAGTTTTAGGGTTTGAAGGGGTGACTACACTCTCCCTTCACTACAAATGTGGTAAGAAGTAGGATGGCTTGCCATGAGGTCATTACAAAGCTGCTTAAAGTGTATACCATGTTAAAGACGCTCATAATTTGACCCCTGGCCTTTGGGCCACAGACCCCAGCTATGAGAGAAACACTGGTGGGTCGGGCACCATAAGATGGCAAAAGTACACTACGGGTATTTTTTTCTATCATTTATTATAAATTAAAAGCAAAGACCTTGTTGTCTCAGTCAACCCTTTGTCATTTCAAACTTTGAAATTAGTTTAAAAAAAAAAAAAAAAAAAACATGTAGCAGTAAGTCTCGATGTCCTCTACAGGGGACATTGAACAAATGTTGTGTTTTGAAGGTGTTAAAATGACTGGTTCTTTCTGAAATCTCTCTGTATTCATATTTAGACTCACTTTTATCATCAAATTTGATAATATGAAAAAAAAACTAAATATCTGACAAAAATTGATGGATGCCCTGTCTGTTGCCATGAAAAGCCAAAAATGGGTTCCGGTGACGTCAGCACAGCGAATGGCTGCCTGAGATAACAGCTCCTCCAAGTATTTAACTATATCGCCCCGAAAAGGACTCTAATATCGTTGAAAATTCATAATACACAACCAAAATGTCGGGGCAGGGTAGAAGACACAGGGATCAACAAGGAAAAAAAAGGTAACGAACAGACTGATACAACCAGTGGAGATAATGCTGGGGCTCTCTTGCGGATGATGCTAGCTTGAATCAAGTCACGGCAGCTAGCCTGACAAAAGTACTAGAGGAGATTCGGGAATTTCGTAAAGATATGAATGAACAACTAAAACGACATCAAAGTTGAACTCTCTAAAGTGGACCAAAAGTTCAAGCTGTGGAAAATCGAGTTGGAGCAGTAGAGGACCGAACTCAGAATGTGGAGCATGCTTGGAAAACTGATTAAAGAAGTTACCAGACTCGAAAATAAAGTGCTTGACCAAGAAGGTAGATCTAGGCGTAAGAACATACGAATATACAATGTTCCAGAAAACGCAGAGGGATCGTCAATGACTGAGTTTGTGGAGAAGCTGCTGCATGATAAACTGGAAATACCCGAAACGACAGATATTGAAGTTGAAAGAGCACACAGAGCACTTGTCCCCAAACCCAACGGAGATAAAGACAAACCACGATCAATAGTGATCAGATTTCTCCGATACAAGACTAAAGAGGAAATACTACTCAAAGCGTGGGGAAAGAAAAAAGTGCTTCTAGACGACGAGACCCAAATATTCTTCGACAACGATTACCCCCCAGCTGTTCTGCAAAAGCGCAAGGAATACACCGAAGCAAAACGAGTCTTGAAGCAAAGCGGTGTTCGTTTCCAAACTCCTTTTCCAGCTAAGCTGCGGGTGTTCTACGAGAATGGGACACGGCTCTACCAGTCGGCTGAGGAAGCAATGAAAGATATGAAGAGTAGAAAACTCCCCATCAACATGACAAGGGTTACTACACCTAAGGAGGATCTCTTGGCGCAGCTGTCGCGAACTGCATGGGAGAGAGTGGAGTCCCGTGAACCGAGAGGGACAGATGTGGAACAAGACTGAGTTTGGTGAGATATACGAAATACTCCCCCCTCCTCCTCACGGCAGTAGGGTTAAAACGCACTACGGAACAATAGTTAATATTATTTTACAGAACAATATAGTTTATGTCCCGAATCTTTTCCTTTTACTTTGAGACATTTTATTCCCTGTTAAATGCGAATGTAACGCATTGTGGAGGAATGTCCTTAGTTAGCCTTTACACCTGGATGGACAGAGACTTTTTCCTTTCCTGTTTGGGAAATCTTATGCGGAGGCCCTCTACCCGCGGGAAGAAGAGGCTTTCCTCCGGAGCTAGACGTTCTTTCTAGCTTAATTAAGGGTCATTCAAGGACCTCAGCCTTGGAACTCATTGTTTATTTTTTTCTCTTGTTTTTTCTGCGTGACAATGTTACTTGTTTTGCTGTGTGACAATGTTATTGTTTTTCTCCAGGGAGTAGGGCCTAGATCACTTAAATTCGCCTTCAACATAAGGATGCATAGCCTAGCCTATATTATTACCTATGGCCAGTGACAAAGTTAAAATAATCTCCTATAATGTTAATGGGCTGTTAAACCCAGTGAAGCGCTCCAAAATTCTTACTAAAATGAAAAGGGAAAGGGCACATGTGGTATTTCTACAGGAAACACACCTAAACGATAAAGAACATGAGTAAACTAAAAAGAATGGGTTTTAACAACATTTTTTTCATCATACAAATTAGGACATAGAAGAGGGGTGGCAATTCTTATCTCTAGACAGGTCAATTTCAAAGAAAGGATATCAAGAATTAAAGGACAAGGAGGGCAGGTATATCTTAGTTAAGGGAAATGTAGATGGGAATATGATGACTTTACTAAATATTAGTGCTGTCAAACGATTAAAAAAATTAATCTGATTAATCACAATTTTTCAAAGATTAATCGTGATTAATCACTTTTAATACGCAACTCATTTCCTCCAGTAAGAATTTGGATGCTAGGGTATATTGGATCCTTATTTTGCCCTGTAAAGGCTGATACTAAATAGTTGGCTTTGTTCGTCTCAAATGGGGAAATTCACACCTGTCCCCTAACCCGAAGGATTCCCAAACATGTCGTTGGACAGTCAGGAGCTAGGCCATAATCTTTGTATAGTTTGACTTGATAACCGATCCATTTTCTATCTGAAATTAGACATAATACATGCCATGAAAGTGGAACCATATCCATCAGGATTAATTTTTTTAATCCGAGTTAAATTTTTTGGATTAATCACGTGATTAATCAGTTAATTTTGCCAGCACTACTAAATATATATGCACCACCAGGAAGTGATGTTTCTTTCTTTCAAAAGATTACTGATATTATGACATCAGAAACAGAGGGCATGCTACTAAGTGGAGGGGATCTTAATATCCATCTGCAGCCAAAACTTGATTCTTCAAGTGGTAAAACAAATGAGACAAAGTCTCTTTATAGAAAAGTCAATATGCTTTTTAAAGATGTAGGACTAATTGACATTTGGAGAGAATTCCTTCCCACAGAGGAGGGACTATACCCACTACTCTGCACCTCATCGATTATACACAAGAATAGATTATTTTATAACGTTTGAAAAGATAAGGATAAAATATATTCCTGTGTAGTTGGGACAATTGATTTGAGTGACCATGCACCTATATACTCCTTGACAGTTGACCTTGACAGGCAAACTAAAAATACCATATGGAAATTCAACTCTGGCCTTCTGAATGATCCTATTTTCTCAAACAGGAGCATGAGGAAATAAAAACCTTTCTAGAGTTCATCAATCAATGGGGAGGTAGCACCCCCTATATTATGGGATGCAATGAAAGCCGTTTTACGCAGGTAAAATTATAGCAATAGCTTCACACAAGAAAAAAGAAAGAAGGAAAGCACTAGATGGACTACAACAAAAATTGGAAAAATTTGGAATTAAAACACAAAATGGACTCAGATATAAATACATTTCAGGAAATTGAAAGTAGAAATGAAATCAGAAATATAACCACACAAGACGTTAAAAGAAACCTTATGTATCTAAAACAGAAATACTATGACAGTGGCTCAAAATCAATGAAAATACTGGCATGGAAGTTGAAGAAAAAGATAGCTGAAAATACAGTTCACAGAATACGAGATCCAAGAACAAAGGAGATGAAAAACAGATTAAAAGAAATTCATGAGGCATTTGAGTTATTTTACAGAGATTTGTATACAAGAGTCCCAGGAGGAAGTGTGACACAGATTGACACCTTCTTGAGCTCTTTGCAATTACCCACTCTAACTGAAGATCAGAACAAAGCCTGATGGCCGAAGTAACGGAGGGCGAGCTGCTGGCAGCAATTAGCAGGCTTAAAGTAGGCAAATCTCCAGGTTCTGATGGTTATACAGCAGAGTGGTACAAGGAGTTTAGAAATGAGTTAGTTCCAGTCATACTCCCTGTATTAAACTGGACTTTAAAAGAAGCGCAAATTCCTCCTAGCTGGAATGAGGCAATTATATCAGCCATTCCAAAAGAGGGCAAGGATAGGACAGAATGTGCATCATTTAGACCAATATCTGTCTTAAACATAGACTATAGAATGTTCACTTCCATTATGGCCAGACGCTTTGAAAAACTTATGACGACACTGATCCATAATGATCAGACAGGCTTCATCCACCAACGTCAAACACAAGATAATATACGGCGAACATTACATATTCTGAATCACATATACAAAAAACTGACATGGAGGGTATAGTAGTTAGTGTGGATGCCGAAAAAGGCTTTGATTCAGTTAATTGGCAATTTCTATATACTGTAGAGTCCTACATAAATTTGGTTTCCATGACGGGATCATCAAGGCCATACAAGCACTATATAATAATCCTACAGCAAGGATCAAGGTCAATGGTTATCTATCAAATAGTTTTACCTTAGGAAAGAGTGATCAAGACAAGGTTGTGCTTGGTCACCACTATTATTTGCACTTTTCTTAGAACCACTTGCCCAACACATAAGGCAAAGTGCAGAAATTAAGGGAGTTCATCTTGCAGAAAGGGAGCATAAACTGGCATGCTATGCTGATGATGTGCTAGTCTTTCTCGGTACACCCAACACACTCTCTGCCCCAATTGATGAGGACACCCAAGGAATATGGGGAACTATCAGGATATAAGGTTAATGTGGGTAAAACTCAGGCTTTGGCTTATAATTATGCCCCACCACTGGAGATGAAGAGTAAATATCAGTGGTCATGGGAAACAAAATCATTAAAAATACTTAGGCATTGTCATCCCAAAGGATCTCTCCAAACTATATGAATACAACTGCTTGCCATATGAATAAAAAGATTAAAGAAGATCTTATAAGATGGAACCTCATTCCTTTCCTTAGTTTCAGCTCTAGAGTACAATCTATTAAAATGAATATATTACCTGGGCTGTTATATTTATTTCAGACCCTGCCAGTTGAAGTCTCCCGAGGCCAGTTTAATGAATGGGATAAGTTATTGTCTAGATACATATGGCAAAGTAAAAGACCAAGAGTCCGCCTCAAAACAGAACACAACTTGTGAAGGAGGAGGGAGGATGGGGTTTGCCATCCCTCAAAGAATATTACCTAGCTGCTCAGAGGAGACCTATGCTGAGTTGGTGTAATCCTTCCTACTCTGCACAGTGGAAAGATATTGAAGAAAGAGCATTCCCCACTCCTATACAAGCAATTATAGCAGATAAGACATTACAAGTCCACATAACCAATACAGATAATCCATGGATCAAACTCACTTTAAAAGTGTGGAAAAATGTTATAAAAGAATATAAGCTAGAAGGGTATTTGTGTCCTCTTAAATGGTGTGCATATGACTCAGAATTTGCCCCAAATAAAATGGATATGAGATTCAAAAAATGGAGTGCTATGGGAATAACAGCTCTATGTAATATTATGAAGGGAAATATACTCTATAGTTTTGAGATGCTTCAGGAAAAACATAAGTTGGAGAAGCAAGATTTCTTTAGGTACACTACGGTTACGACACTATGTTGATACAAAGATTAGAAATGCCACAGGTAAGGGGTAAAGATTCCAGCCTCTTAGAATTGTTTAGAAGAGCATACAAGTCAGATCTTAATAAAGGGATAATATCTCTCACATACAAACACCTGCTGGATCTTAAAAATCATTCCACAGCATATATTAGAACTAAATGGGAAAATGAATCTGGGATAGATATATCTGAGGAGGAATGGATAATGATCTGGCGATACCAATGGAGAATGCACTAGATCCATTGACTTGGCGGGAGTTCTATTGGGAGAACTTCATAAGATACTTTATAACACCATCTCAGACGTGTCATTACAGTGATAATAGTGCTGTTTTGCTGGAGAAAATGTGGGCAACAAGTTGCAAACCATTATCACATTTTTTGGGGACTGCCCCAGCATTAAAGGGTTTTGGAAGGAGGTACATACTGCTATACAGGACATTTTCAGAGCAGACATTCCTTTGGACTTTAAGACTCTATACCTTGGTTGTATACCCCAAAAGCTGGCTGGAAGGGGGATAAATAGCTCATGAATGTAATGCTGGTGGCCCAGTAAAAAAGTCCATCACCAAGAAATGGTTACTACTAGAGTGCCCTACGCATTAATGTATGGAGAGACATTGTAATAGACATCTATAGAATGGAACAAATTACAGCCCATGTAAATCAAAAAATGGAATCCTTTCTTGAATACTGGCTAAAGTGGTATAACTATGTCACAGCCAAATATGGCCTGAATGTATGTCTTTACTTTTTTACTGAAACAATGTAATATACTGCTCCCTGCTTGTGTGTAGTTTGCTGCTATCTTGGATGTTTGCTTTTGTTTTTCTCATCCCGCCCGTTTTTTTCCCTTTGTTTTGGATATATCCACCATTTTCAAATCAATTCTGAGTGATTGGTTAACCCCACCTACATAATAATGGTATCACCAGAAAGCCCTGGATGTCCCCTAGACAGTACAACGGGATTTTAAAAGTTGGCATGAATGGTTTTTCACTTATAAGACTTAAACTGATGTCCACTACAGAGGACAAAAAAGGAATTGCTGGGTCTTAGGAGGATATTAGGGCTAGAGCTAGGGTTAGGGTTGTGGAACCTAAAGCAGGCAGGACCTTGAAAGAGGACTGGGCGTATGCCTGAGGTGACCAGAAAGACAAGGCCAACCTCCAATCTTTCCATTTCTGACATCCATTTTCTGAAGTCAAAAGCATGTAGGAGGCTAGACAGGGGCTGAAAGCAGGGCCAGAGATAGTGAAAAAATGCCTTGCATCTCCAATGGGCATTTGTGTGAAATTGGGTTTGGCGAAAGAAAGAAAGAAAGAAAGAAAGAAAGAAAGAAAGAAAGAAAGAAAGAAAGACTTCCCCTTGGTCCTTAAAGCACAACCCCTCAATAATGAGCCTTGGGTCATTGGCTTTGTAGCCAGTGTACAGAAATGGCATGCTGTAGACCTGAGTTTTAGGGTTTGAAGGGGTGACTACACTCTCCCTTCACTACAAATGTGGTAAAGAAGTAGGATGGCTTGCCATGAGGTCATTACAAAGCTGCTTAAAGTGTATACCATGTTAAAGACGCTCATAATTTGACCCCTGGCCTTTGGGCCACAGACCCCAGCTATGAGAGAAACACTGGTGGGTCGGGCACCATAAGATGGCAAAAGTACACTACGGGTATTTTTTTCTATCATTTATTATAAATTAAAAGCAAAGACCTTGTTGTCTCAGTCAACCCTTTGTCATTTCAAACTTTGAAATTAGTTTAAAAAAAAAAAAAAAAAACATGTAGCAGTAAGTCTCGATGTCCTCTACAGGGGACATTGAACAAATGTTGTGTTTTGAAGGTGTTAAAATGACTGGTTCTTTCTGAAATCTCTCTGTATTCATATTTAGACTCACTTTTATCATCAAATTTGATAATATGAAAAAAAAACTAAATATCTGACAAAAATTGATGGATGCCCTGTCTGGTTGCCATGAAAAGCCAAAAATGATATATCCACCATTTTCAAATCAATTCTGAGTGATTGGTTAACCCCACCTACATAATAATGGTATCACCAGAAAGCCCTGGATGTCCCCTAGACAGTACAACGGGATTTTAAAAGTTGGCATGAATGGTTTTTCACTTATAAGACTTAAACTGATGTCCACTACAGAGGACAAAAAGGAATTGCTGGGTCTTAGGAGGATATTAGGGCTAGAGCTAGGGTTAGGGTTGTGGAACCTAAAGCAGGCAGGACCTTGAAAGAGGACTGGGCGTATGCCTGAGGTGACCAGAAAGACAAGGCCAACCTCCAATCTTTCCATTTCTGACATCCATTTTCTGAAGTCAAAAGCATGTAGGAGGCTAGACAGGGGCTGAAAGCAGGGCCAGAGATAGTGAAAAAATGCCTTGCATCTCCAATGGGCATTTGTGTGAAATTGGGTTTGGAGAAAGAAAGAAAGAAAGAAAGAAAGAAAGAAAGAAAGAAAGAAAGACTTCCCCTTGGTCCTTAAAGCACAACCCCTCAATAATGAGCCTTGGGTCATTGGCTTTGTAGCCAGTGTACAGAAATGGCATGCTGTAGACCTGAGTTTTAGGGTTTGAAGGGGTGACTACACTCTCCCTTCACTACAAATGTGGTAAAGAAGTAGGATGGCTTGCCATGAGGTCATTACAAAGCTGCTTAAAGTGTATACCATGTTAAAGACGCTCATAATTTGACCCCTGGCCTTTGGGCCACAGACCCCAGCTATGAGAGAAACACTGGTGGGTCGGGCACCATAAGATGGCAAAAGTACACTACGGGTATTTTTTTCTATCATTTATTATAAATTAAAAAGCAAAGACCTTGTTGTCTCAGTCAACCCTTTGTCATTTCAAACTTTGAAATTAGTTTAAAAAAAAAAAAAAAAAAAAACATGTAGCAGTAAGTCTCGATGTCCTCTACAGGGGACATTGAACAAATGTTGTGTTTTGAAGGTGTTAAAATGACTGGTTCTTTCTGAAATCTCTCTGTATTCATATTTAGACTCACTTTTATCATCAAATTTGATAATATGAAAAAAAACTAAATATCTGACAAAAATTGATGGATGCCCTGTCTGGTTGCCATGAAAAGCCAAAAATGATATATCCACCATTTTCAAATCAATTCTGAGTGATTGGTTAACCCCACCTACATAATAATGGTATCACCAGAAAGCCCTGGATGTCCCCTAGACAGTACAACGGGATTTTAAAAGTTGGCATGAATGGTTTTTCACTTATAAGACTTAAACTGATGTCCACTACAGAGGACAAAAAAGGAATTGCTGGGTCTTAGGAGGATATTAGGGCTAGAGCTAGGGTTAGGGTTGTGGAACCTAAAGCAGGCAGGACCTTGAAAGAGGACTGGGCGTATGCCTGAGGTGACCAGAAAGACAAGGCCAACCTCCAATCTTTCCATTTCTGACATCCATTTTCTGAAGTCAAAAGCATGTAGGAGGCTAGACAGGGGCTGAAAGCAGGGCCAGAGATAGTGAAAAAATGCCTTGCATCTCCAATGGGCATTTGTGTGAAATTGGGTTTGGCGAAAAAAAGAAAGAAAGAAAGAAAGAAAGAAAGAAAGAAAGAAAGACTTCCCCTTGGTCCTTAAAGCACAACCCCTCAATAATGAGCCTTGGGTCATTGGCTTTGTAGCCAGTGTACAGAAATGGCATGCTGTAGACCTGAGTTTTAGGGTTTGAAGGGGTGACTACACTCTCCCTTCACTACAAATGTGGAAAAGAAGTAGGATGGCTTGCCATGAGGTCATTACAAAGCTGCTTAAAGTGTATACCATGTTAAAGACGCTCATAATTTGACCCTGGCCTTTGGGCCACAGACCCCAGCTATGAGAGAAACACTGGTGGGTCGGGCACCATAAGATGGCAAAAGTACACTACGGGTATTTTTTTCTATCATTTATTATAAATTAAAAGCAAAGACCTTGTTGTCTCAGTCAACCCTTTGTCATTTCAAACTTTGAAATCAGTTTAAAAACCTCTCCAACATTTACTGAAATAAAGGTGTGATTTTTTCTCTTGACACAGGCATATTTGCATGCTGATCAATTTCTGTCATTCGGGCTCTGAGTTTCAGAGAGGAGCTGTGAATTACCTTGGTATGCTTTAAAGGTATGCTACAAAAACATATGTCCACTTTACCACAACCACATGGATGGTCCACAGTATCTTGGTGTTTGGAGGGTATGCAGAAAATGGGAGGGGGCAAATGGCCACATCTTTGGGTATGTATTAGGCAGCTGACCTGTAAGGCAAAGTGATGATGAGACAAAGGAGTTGTCATAAAGCTCTTTTGACATAGGCCAATTGATGATGCATACAGAACTTAGTGTGATCACAATCAGTGTGCCATAGCTCATTTGACATAGGCCAATTGATGATGCATACAGAACTTGCAATAGTGTTGTGTCACAATTATTACGTTAGCAACAAATAGCTCCTTTGACATAGTTCTGTATGCAGCATCAATTGGCCTAAGTGCAGTCACAATGAGTGCTCTAGCAACACATAGGTCAATTGAAGATGCATTCAGATCTAAGATTAATTCTTTGTCACAATCAGTACTCTAACAATGGCACTGGCCTGTGTTTATGAGATGGTAAGTGCTTATTGTTGGGGTAGTTTCAAGTGACATCTCCATGTGTAAGACAAAGTGTGCTTTAGATGGAAAAGCACACTTAGATAACTTCAAATGGCAGCACTATTTCTGAAATATGACGACAAGCGCTTCTCTTTAGGGTACTCTCAACTGTATTGTCCCAAGCCTGTAGACCGGGCTGCATGTACAGAAGACTTCCTTGTATTTCAGCATAAGGATTTGGATCAATACATGAAATGTATTGTCCCTCAGAAGGTTTAGTCCAATTTGAAGACTTGTCTGGATTCATTTCTCTGAAAAAGAGAGAGAGAGAGAGAGAGAGAGAGAGAAAAAAAAGAAAGATTATTCCGTATGTCACATATTCGGACTGTGTTCTCATCATAGAATTCTTAACATGTACTCAAAAATGACGAATCGTACAAATGGTATCTCTCAGGGCTTATTCTGAATGTGCGATATTCTGTTATAATTCCACCACTAGATGGTTACGGGCTGCAGTGTAATTCTAGTCAAATGAGCTGGAAGCAAGCTTTTGGTTCACCTCTCCAACATTTACTGGAATAAAGGTGTGATTTTTTCTCTTGACACAGGCATATTTGCATGCTGATCAATTTCTGTCATTCGGGCTGTGAGTTTCAGAGAGGAGCTGTGAATTACCTTGGTATGCTTTAAAGGTATGCTACAAAAACATATGTCCACTTTACCACAACCACATGGATGGTCCACAGTATCTTGGTGTTTGGAGGGTATGCAGAAAATGGGAGGGGGCAAACGGCCACATCTTTGGGTATGTATTAGGCAGCTGACCTGTAAGGCAAAGTGATGATGACACAAAGGAGTTGTCATAAAGCTCTTTTGACATAGTCAAATTGATGATGCATACAGAACTTAGTGTGATCACAATCAGTGTGCCATAGCTCATTTGACATAGGCCAATTGATGATGCATACAGAACTTGCAATAGTGTTGTGTCACAATTATTACGTTAGCAACAAATAGCTCCTTTGACATAGGCCAATTGATGCTGCATACAGAACTAAGTGCAGTCACAATGAGTGCTCTAGCAACACATAGGTCAATTGAAGATGCATTCAGATCTAAGATTAATTCTTTGTCACAATCAGTACTCTAACAATGGCACTGGCCTGTGTTTATGAGATGGTAAGTGCTTATTGTTGGGGTAGTTTCAAGTGACATCTCCATGTGTAAGACAAAGTGTGCTTTAGATGGAAAAGCACACTTAGATAACTTCAAATGGCAGCACTATTTCTGAAATATGACGACAAGCGCTTCTCTTTAGGGTACTCTCAACTGTATTGTCCCAAGCCTGTAGACCGGGCTGCATGTACAGAAGACTTCCTTGTATTTCAGCATAAGGATTTGGATCAATACATGAAATGTATTGTCCCTCAGAAGGTTTAGTCCAATTTGAAGACTTGTCTGGATTCATTTCTCTGAAAAAAAGAGAGAGAGAGAGAGAAAAAAAAAAGATTATTCCGTATGTCACATATTCGGACTGTGTTCTCATCATAGAATTCTTAACATGTACTCAAAAATGACGAATCGTACAAATGGTATCTCTCAGGGCTTATTCTGAATGTGCGATATTCTGTTATAATTCCACCACTAGATGGTTACGGGCTGCAGTGTAATTCTAGTCAAATGAGCTGGAAGCAACTTTTGGTTCACCTCTCCAACATTTACTGGAATAAAGGTGTGATTTTTTCTCTTGACACAGGCATATTTGCATGCTGATCAATTTCTGTCATTCGGGCTGTGAGTTTCAGAGAGGAGCTGTGAATTACCTTGGTATGCTTTAAAGGTATGCTACAAAAACATATGTCCACTTTACCACAACCACATGGATGGTCCACAGTATCTTGGTGTTTGGAGGGTATGCAGAAAATGGGAGGGGGCAAACGGCCACATCTTTGGGTATGTATTAGGCAGCTGACCTGTAAGGCAAAGTGATGATGACACAAAGGAGTTGTCATAAAGCTCTTTTGACATAGTCAAATTGATGATGCATACAGAACTTAGTGTGATCACAATCAGTGTGCCATAGCTCATTTGACATAGGCCAATTGATGATGCATACAGAACTTGCAATAGTGTTGTGTCACAATTATTACGTTAGCAACAAATAGCTCCTTTGACATAGGCCAATTGATGCTGCATACAGAACTAAGTGCAGTCACAATGAGTGCTCTAGCAACACATAGGTCAATTGAAGATGCATTCAGATCTAAGATTAATTCTTTGTCACAATCAGTACTCTAACAATGGCACTGGCCTGTGTTTATGAGATGGTAAGTGCTTATTGTTGGGGTAGTTTCAAGTGACATCTCCATGTGTAAGACAAAGTGTGCTTTAGATGGAAAAGCACACTTAGATAACTTCAAATGGCAGCACTATTTCTGAAATATGACGACAAGCGCTTCTCTTTAGGGTACTCTCAACTGTATTGTCCCAAGCCTGTAGACCGGGCTGCATGTACAGAAGACTTCCTTGTATTTCAGCATAAGGATTTGGATCAATACATGAAATGTATTGTCCCTCAGAAGGTTTAGTCCAATTTGAAGACTTGTCTGGATTCATTTCTCTGAAAAAGAGAGAGAGAGAGAGAGAAAAAAAAAAAGATTATTCCGTATGTCACATATTCGGACTGTGTTCTCATCATAGAATTCTTAACATGTACTCAAAAATGACGAATCGTACAAATGGTATCTCTCAGGGCTTATTCTGAATGTGCGATATTCTGTTATAATTCCACCACTAGATGGTTACGGGCTGCAGTGTAATTCTAGTCAAATGAGCTGGAAGCAACTTTTGGTTCACCTCTCCAACATTTACTGGAATAAAGGTGTGATTTTTTTCTCTTGACACAGGCATATTTGCATGCTGATCAATTTCTGTCATTCGGGCTGTGAGTTTCAGAGAGGAGCTGTGAATTACCTTGGTATGCTTTAAAGGTATGCTACAAAAACATATGTCCACTTTACCACAACCACATGGATGGTCCACAGTATCTTGGTGTTTGGAGGGTATGCAGAAAATGGGAGGGGGCAAACGGCCACATCTTTGGGTATGTATTAGGCAGCTGACCTGTAAGGCAAAGTGATGATGACACAAAGGAGTTGTCATAAAGCTCTTTTGACATAGTCAAATTGATGATGCATACAGAACTTAGTGTGATCACAATCAGTGTGCCATAGCTCATTTGACATAGGCCAATTGATGATGCATACAGAACTTGCAATAGTGTTGTGTCACAATTATTACGTTAGCAACAAATAGCTCCTTTGACATAGGCCAATTGATGCTGCATACAGAACTAAGTGCAGTCACAATGAGTGCTCTAGCAACACATAGGTCAATTGAAGATGCATTCAGATCTAAGATTAATTCTTTGTCACAATCAGTACTCTAACAATGGCACTGGCCTGTGTTTATGAGATGGTAAGTGCTTATTGTTGGGGTAGTTTCAAGTGACATCTCCATGTGTAAGACAAAGTGTGCTTTAGATGGAAAAGCACACTTAGATAACTTCAAATGGCAGCACTATTTCTGAAATATGACGACAAGCGCTTCTCTTTAGGGTACTCTCAACTGTATTGTCCCAAGCCTGTAGACCGGGCTGCATGTACAGAAGACTTCCTTGTATTTCAGCATAAGGATTTGGATCAATACATGAAATGTATTGTCCCTCAGAAGGTTTAGTCCAATTTGAAGACTTGTCTGGATTCATTTCTCTGAAAAAGAGAGAGAGAGAGAGAAAAAAAAAGATTATACCGTATGTCACATATTCGGACTGTGTTCTCATCATAGAATTCTTAACATGTACTCAAAAATGACGAATCGTACAAATGGTATCTCTCAGGGCTTATTCTGAATGTGCGATATTCTGTTATAATTCCACCACTAGATGGTTACGGGCTGCAGTGTAATTCTAGTCAAATGAGCTGGAAGCAACTTTTGGTTCACCTCTCCAACATTTACTGGAATAAAGGTGTGATTTTTTCTCTTGACACAGGCATATTTGCATGCTGATCAATTTCTGTCATTCGGGCTGTGAGTTTCAGAGAGGAGCTGTGAATTACCTTGGTATGCTTTAAAGGTATGCTACAAAAACATATGTCCACTTTACCACAACCACATGGATGGTCCACAGTATCTTGGTGTTTGGAGGGTATGCAGAAAATGGGAGGGGGCAAACGGCCACATCTTTGGGTATGTATTAGGCAGCTGACCTGTAAGGCAAAGTGATGATGACACAAAGGAGTTGTCATAAAGCTCTTTTGACATAGTCAAATTGATGATGCATACAGAACTTAGTGTGATCACAATCAGTGTGCCATAGCTCATTTGACATAGGCCAATTGATGATGCATACAGAACTTGCAATAGTGTTGTGTCACAATTATTACGTTAGCAACAAATAGCTCCTTTGACATAGGCCAATTGATGCTGCATACAGAACTAAGTGCAGTCACAATGAGTGCTCTAGCAACACATAGGTCAATTGAAGATGCATTCAGATCTAAGATTAATTCTTTGTCACAATCAGTACTCTAACAATGGCACTGGCCTGTGTTTATGAGATGGTAAGTGCTTATTGTTGGGGTAGTTTCAAGTGACATCTCCATGTGTAAGACAAAGTGTGCTTTAGATGGAAAAGCACACTTAGATAACTTCAAATGGCAGCACTATTTCTGAAATATGACGACAAGCGCTTCTCTTTAGGGTACTCTCAACTGTATTGTCCCAAGCCTGTAGACCGGGCTGCATGTACAGAAGACTTCCTTGTATTTCAGCATAAGGATTTGGATCAATACATGAAATGTATTGTCCCTCAGAAGGTTTAGTCCAATTTGAAGACTTGTCTGGATTCATTTCTCTGAAAAAGAGAGAGAGAGAGAGAGAAAAAAAGATTATTCCGTATGTCACATATTCGGACTGTGTTCTCATCATAGAATTCTTAACATGTACTCAAAAATGACGAATCGTACAAATGGTATCTCTCAGGGCTTATTCTGAATGTGCGATATTCTGTTATAATTCCACCACTAGATGGTTACGGGCTGCAGTGTAATTCTAGTCAAATGAGCTGGAAGCAACTTTTGGTTCACCTCTCCAACATTTACTGGAATAAAGGTGTGATTTTTTCTCTTGACACAGGCATATTTGCATGCTGATCAATTTCTGTCATTCGGGCTGTGAGTTTCAGAGAGGAGCTGTGAATTACCTTGGTATGCTTTAAAGGTATGCTACAAAAACATATGTCCACTTTACCACAACCACATGGATGGTCCACAGTATCTTGGTGTTTGGAGGGTATGCAGAAAATGGGAGGGGGCAAACGGCCACATCTTTGGGTATGTATTAGGCAGCTGACCTGTAAGGCAAAGTGATGATGACACAAAGGAGTTGTCATAAAGCTCTTTTGACATAGTCAAATTGATGATGCATACAGAACTTAGTGTGATCACAATCAGTGTGCCATAGCTCATTTGACATAGGCCAATTGATGATGCATACAGAACTTGCAATAGTGTTGTGTCACAATTATTACGTTAGCAACAAATAGCTCCTTTGACATAGGCCAATTGATGCTGCATACAGAACTAAGTGCAGTCACAATGAGTGCTCTAGCAACACATAGGTCAATTGAAGATGCATTCAGATCTAAGATTAATTCTTTGTCACAATCAGTACTCTAACAATGGCACTGGCCTGTGTTTATGAGATGGTAAGTGCTTATTGTTGGGGTAGTTTCAAGTGACATCTCCATGTGTAAGACAAAGTGTGCTTTAGATGGAAAAGCACACTTAGATAACTTCAAATGGCAGCACTATTTCTGAAATATGACGACAAGCGCTTCTCTTTAGGGTACTCTCAACTGTATTGTCCCAAGCCTGTAGACCGGGCTGCATGTACAGAAGACTTCCTTGTATTTCAGCATAAGGATTTGGATCAATACATGAAATGTATTGTCCCTCAGAAGGTTTAGTCCAATTTGAAGACTTGTCTGGATTCATTTCTCTGAAAGAGAGAGAGAGAGAGAGAGAAAAAAAAGATTATTCCGTATGTCACATATTCGGACTGTGTTCTCATCATAGAATTCTTAACATGTACTCAAAAATGACGAATCGTACAAATGGTATCTCTCAGGGCTTATTCTGAATGTGCGATATTCTGTTATAATTCCACCACTAGATGGTTACGGGCTGCAGTGTAATTCTAGTCAAATGAGCTGGAAGCAGCTTTTGGTTCACCTCTCCAACATTTACTGGAATAAAGGTGTGATTTTTTCTCTTGACACAGGCATATTTGCATGCTGATCAATTTCTGTCATTCGGGCTGTGAGTTTCAGAGAGGAGCTGTGAATTACCTTGGTATGCTTTAAAGGTATGCTACAAAAACATATGTCCACTTTACCACAACCACATGGATGGTCCACAGTATCTTGGTGTTTGGAGGGTATGCAGAAAATGGGAGGGGGCAAACGGCCACATCTTTGGGTATGTATTAGGCAGCTGACCTGTAAGGCAAAGTGATGATGACACAAAGGAGTTGTCATAAAGCTCTTTTGACATAGTCAAATTGATGATGCATACAGAACTTAGTGTGATCACAATCAGTGTGCCATAGCTCATTTGACATAGGCCAATTGATGATGCATACAGAACTTGCAATAGTGTTGTGTCACAATTATTACGTTAGCAACAAATAGCTCCTTTGACATAGGCCAATTGATGCTGCATACAGAACTAAGTGCAGTCACAATGAGTGCTCTAGCAACACATAGGTCAATTGAAGATGCATTCAGATCTAAGATTAATTCTTTGTCACAATCAGTACTCTAACAATGGCACTGGCCTGTGTTTATGAGATGGTAAGTGCTTATTGTTGGGGTAGTTTCAAGTGACATCTCCATGTGTAAGACAAAGTGTGCTTTAGATGGAAAAGCACACTTAGATAACTTCAAATGGCAGCACTATTTCTGAAATATGACGACAAGCGCTTCTCTTTAGGGTACTCTCAACTGTATTGTCCCAAGCCTGTAGACCGGGCTGCATGTACAGAAGACTTCCTTGTATTTCAGCATAAGGATTTGGATCAATACATGAAATGTATTGTCCCTCAGAAGGTTTAGTCCAATTTGAAGACTTGTCTGGATTCATTTCTCTGAAAAAGAGAGAGAGAGAGAGAGAAAAAAAAGATTATTCCGTATGTCACATATTCGGACTGTGTTCTCATCATAGAATTCTTAACATGTACTCAAAAATGACGAATCGTACAAATGGTATCTCTCAGGGCTTATTCTGAATGTGCGATATTCTGTTATAATTCCACCACTAGATGGTTACGGGCTGCAGTGTAATTCTAGTCAAATGAGCTGGAAGCAACTTTTGGTTCACCTCTCCAACATTTACTGGAATAAAGGTGTGATTTTTCTCTTGACACAGGCATATTTGCATGCTGATCAATTTCTGTCATTCGGGCTGTGAGTTTCAGAGAGGAGCTGTGAATTACCTTGGTATGCTTTAAAGGTATGCTACAAAAACATATGTCCACTTTACCACAACCACATGGATGGTCCACAGTATCTTGGTGTTTGGAGGGTATGCAGAAAATGGGAGGGGGCAAACGGCCACATCTTTGGGTATGTATTAGGCAGCTGACCTGTAAGGCAAAGTGATGATGACACAAAGGAGTTGTCATAAAGCTCTTTTGACATAGTCAAATTGATGATGCATACAGAACTTAGTGTGATCACAATCAGTGTGCCATAGCTCATTTGACATAGGCCAATTGATGATGCATACAGAACTTGCAATAGTGTTGTGTCACAATTATTACGTTAGCAACAAATAGCTCCTTTGACATAGGCCAATTGATGCTGCATACAGAACTAAGTGCAGTCACAATGAGTGCTCTAGCAACACATAGGTCAATTGAAGATGCATTCAGATCTAAGATTAATTCTTTGTCACAATCAGTACTCTAACAATGGCACTGGCCTGTGTTTATGAGATGGTAAGTGCTTATTGTTGGGGTAGTTTCAAGTGACATCTCCATGTGTAAGACAAAGTGTGCTTTAGATGGAAAAGCACACTTAGATAACTTCAAATGGCAGCACTATTTCTGAAATATGACGACAAGCGCTTCTCTTTAGGGTACTCTCAACTGTATTGTCCCAAGCCTGTAGACCGGGCTGCATGTACAGAAGACTTCCTTGTATTTCAGCATAAGGATTTGGATCAATACATGAAATGTATTGTCCCTCAGAAGGTTTAGTCCAATTTGAAGACTTGTCTGGATTCATTTCTCTGAAAAAGAGAGAGAGAGAGAGAGAAAAAAAAGATTATTCCGTATGTCACATATTCGGACTGTGTTCTCATCATAGAATTCTTAACATGTACTCAAAAATGACGAATCGTACAAATGGTATCTCTCAGGGCTTATTCTGAATGTGCGATATTCTGTTATAATTCCACCACTAGATGGTTACGGGCTGCAGTGTAATTCTAGTCAAATGAGCTGGAAGCAACTTTTGGTTCACCTCTCCAACATTTACTGGAATAAAGGTGTGATTTTTTCTCTTGACACAGGCATATTTGCATGCTGATCAATTTCTGTCATTCGGGCTGTGAGTTTCAGAGAGGAGCTGTGAATTACCTTGGTATGCTTTAAAGGTATGCTACAAAAACATATGTCCACTTTACCACAACCACATGGATGGTCCACAGTATCTTGGTGTTTGGAGGGTATGCAGAAAATGGGAGGGGGCAAACGGCCACATCTTTGGGTATGTATTAGGCAGCTGACCTGTAAGGCAAAGTGATGATGACACAAAGGAGTTGTCATAAAGCTCTTTTGACATAGTCAAATTGATGATGCATACAGAACTTAGTGTGATCACAATCAGTGTGCCATAGCTCATTTGACATAGGCCAATTGATGATGCATACAGAACTTGCAATAGTGTTGTGTCACAATTATTACGTTAGCAACAAATAGCTCCTTTGACATAGGCCAATTGATGCTGCATACAGAACTAAGTGCAGTCACAATGAGTGCTCTAGCAACACATAGGTCAATTGAAGATGCATTCAGATCTAAGATTAATTCTTTGTCACAATCAGTACTCTAACAATGGCACTGGCCTGTGTTTATGAGATGGTAAGTGCTTATTGTTGGGGTAGTTTCAAGTGACATCTCCATGTGTAAGACAAAGTGTGCTTTAGATGGAAAAGCACACTTAGATAACTTCAAATGGCAGCACTATTTCTGAAATATGACGACAAGCGCTTCTCTTTAGGGTACTCTCAACTGTATTGTCCCAAGCCTGTAGACCGGGCTGCATGTACAGAAGACTTCCTTGTATTTCAGCATAAGGATTTGGATCAATACATGAAATGTATTGTCCCTCAGAAGGTTTAGTCCAATTTGAAGACTTGTCTGGATTCATTTCTCTGAAAAAGAGAGAGAGAGAGAGAGAAAAAAAGATTATTCCGTATGTCACATATTCGGACTGTGTTCTCATCATAGAATTCTTAACATGTACTCAAAAATGACGAATCGTACAAATGGTATCTCTCAGGGCTTATTCTGAATGTGCGATATTCTGTTATAATTCCACCACTAGATGGTTACGGGCTGCAGTGTAATTCTAGTCAAATGAGCTGGAAGCAACTTTTGGTTCACCTCTCCAACATTTACTGGAATAAAGGTGTGATTTTTTCTCTTGACACAGGCATATTTGCATGCTGATCAATTTCTGTCATTCGGGCTGTGAGTTTCAGAGAGGAGCTGTGAATTACCTTGGTATGCTTTAAAGGTATGCTACAAAAACATATGTCCACTTTACCACAACCACATGGATGGTCCACAGTATCTTGGTGTTTGGAGGGTATGCAGAAAATGGGAGGGGGCAAACGGCCACATCTTTGGGTATGTATTAGGCAGCTGACCTGTAAGGCAAAGTGATGATGACACAAAGGAGTTGTCATAAAGCTCTTTTGACATAGTCAAATTGATGATGCATACAGAACTTAGTGTGATCACAATCAGTGTGCCATAGCTCATTTGACATAGGCCAATTGATGATGCATACAGAACTTGCAATAGTGTTGTGTCACAATTATTACGTTAGCAACAAATAGCTCCTTTGACATAGGCCAATTGATGCTGCATACAGAACTAAGTGCAGTCACAATGAGTGCTCTAGCAACACATAGGTCAATTGAAGATGCATTCAGATCTAAGATTAATTCTTTGTCACAATCAGTACTCTAACAATGGCACTGGCCTGTGTTTATGAGATGGTAAGTGCTTATTGTTGGGGTAGTTTCAAGTGACATCTCCATGTGTAAGACAAAGTGTGCTTTAGATGGAAAAGCACACTTAGATAACTTCAAATGGCAGCACTATTTCTGAAATATGACGACAAGCGCTTCTCTTTAGGGTACTCTCAACTGTATTGTCCCAAGCCTGTAGACCGGGCTGCATGTACAGAAGACTTCCTTGTATTTCAGCATAAGGATTTGGATCAATACATGAAATGTATTGTCCCTCAGAAGGTTTAGTCCAATTTGAAGACTTGTCTGGATTCATTTCTCTGAAAAAGAGAGAGAGAGAGAGAGAAAAAAAAGATTATTCCGTATGTCACATATTCGGACTGTGTTCTCATCATAGAATTCTTAACATGTACTCAAAAATGACGAATCGTACAAATGGTATCTCTCAGGGCTTATTCTGAATGTGCGATATTCTGTTATAATTCCACCACTAGATGGTTACGGGCTGCAGTGTAATTCTAGTCAAATGAGCTGGAAGCAACTTTTGGTTCACCTCTCCAACATTTACTGGAATAAAGGTGTGATTTTTTCTCTTGACACAGGCATATTTGCATGCTGATCAATTTCTGTCATTCGGGCTGTGAGTTTCAGAGAGGAGCTGTGAATTACCTTGGTATGCTTTAAAGGTATGCTACAAAAACATATGTCCACTTTACCACAACCACATGGATGGTCCACAGTATCTTGGTGTTTGGAGGGTATGCAGAAAATGGGAGGGGGCAAACGGCCACATCTTTGGGTATGTATTAGGCAGCTGACCTGTAAGGCAAAGTGATGATGACACAAAGGAGTTGTCATAAAGCTCTTTTGACATAGTCAAATTGATGATGCATACAGAACTTAGTGTGATCACAATCAGTGTGCCATAGCTCATTTGACATAGGCCAATTGATGATGCATACAGAACTTGCAATAGTGTTGTGTCACAATTATTACGTTAGCAACAAATAGCTCCTTTGACATAGTTCTGTTTATGCAGCATCAATTGAACTAAGTGCAGTCACAATGAGTGCTCTAGCAACACATAGGTCAATTGAAGATGCATTCAGATCTAAGATTAATTCTTTGTCACAATCAGTACTCTAACAATGGCACTGGCCTGTGTTTATGAGATGGTAAGTGCTTATTGTTGGGGTAGTTTCAAGTGACATCTCCATGTGTAAGACAAAGTGTGCTTTAGATGGAAAAGCACACTTAGATAACTTCAAATGGCAGCACTATTTCTGAAATATGACGACAAGCGCTTCTCTTTAGGGTACTCTCAACTGTATTGTCCCAAGCCTGTAGACCGGGCTGCATGTACAGAAGACTTCCTTGTATTTCAGCATAAGGATTTGGATCAATACATGAAATGTATTGTCCCTCAGAAGGTTTAGTCCAATTTGAAGACTTGTCTGGATTCATTTCTCTGAAAAAGAGAGAGAGAGAGAGAGGAAAAAAGATTATTCCGTATGTCACATATTCGGACTGTGTTCTCATCATAGAATTCTTAACATGTACTCAAAAATGACGAATCGTACAAATGGTATCTCTCAGGGCTTATTCTGAATGTGCGATATTCTGTTATAATTCCACCACTAGATGGTTACGGGCTGCAGTGTAATTCTAGTCAAATGAGCTGGAAGCAACTTTTGGTTCACCTCTCCAACATTTACTGGAATAAAGGTGTGATTTTTTCTCTTGACACAGGCATATTTGCATGCTGATCAATTTCTGTCATTCGGGCTGTGAGTTTCAGAGAGGAGCTGTGAATTACCTTGGTATGCTTTAAAGGTATGCTACAAAAACATATGTCCACTTTACCACAACCACATGGATGGTCCACAGTATCTTGGTGTTTGGAGGGTATGCAGAAAATGGGAGGGGGCAAACGGCCACATCTTTGGGTATGTATTAGGCAGCTGACCTGTAAGGCAAAGTGATGATGACACAAAGGAGTTGTCATAAAGCTCTTTTGACATAGTCAAATTGATGATGCATACAGAACTTAGTGTGATCACAATCAGTGTGCCATAGCTCATTTGACATAGGCCAATTGATGATGCATACAGAACTTGCAATAGTGTTGTGTCACAATTATTACGTTAGCAACAAATAGCTCCTTTGACATAGGCCAATTGATGCTGCATACAGAACTAAGTGCAGTCACAATGAGTGCTCTAGCAACACATAGGTCAATTGAAGATGCATTCAGATCTAAGATTAATTCTTTGTCACAATCAGTACTCTAACAATGGCACTGGCCTGTGTTTATGAGATGGTAAGTGCTTATTGTTGGGGTAGTTTCAAGTGACATCTCCATGTGTAAGACAAAGTGTGCTTTAGATGGAAAAGCACACTTAGATAACTTCAAATGGCAGCACTATTTCTGAAATATGACGACAAGCGCTTCTCTTTAGGGTACTCTCAACTGTATTGTCCCAAGCCTGTAGACCGGGCTGCATGTACAGAAGACTTCCTTGTATTTCAGCATAAGGATTTGGATCAATACATGAAATGTATTGTCCCTCAGAAGGTTTAGTCCAATTTGAAGACTTGTCTGGATTCATTTCTCTGAAAAAGAGAGAGAGAGAGAGAGAAAAAAAAAGATTATTCCGTATGTCACATATTCGGACTGTGTTCTCATCATAGAATTCTTAACATGTACTCAAAAATGACGAATCGTACAAATGGTATCTCTCAGGGCTTATTCTGAATGTGCGATATTCTGTTATAATTCCACCACTAGATGGTTACGGGCTGCAGTGTAATTCTAGTCAAATGAGCTGGAAGCAGCTTTTGGTTCACCTCTCCAACATTTACTGGAATAAAGGTGTGATTTTTCTCTCTTGACACAGGCATATTTGCATGCTGATCAATTTCTGTCATTCGGGCTGTGAGTTTCAGAGAGGAGCTGTGAATTACCTTGGTATGCTTTAAAGGTATGCTACAAAAACATATGTCCACTTTACCACAACCACATGGATGGTCCACAGTATCTTGGTGTTTGGAGGGTATGCAGAAAATGGGAGGGGGCAAACGGCCACATCTTTGGGTATGTATTAGGCAGCTGACCTGTAAGGCAAAGTGATGATGACACAAAGGAGTTGTCATAAAGCTCTTTTGACATAGTCAAATTGATGATGCATACAGAACTTAGTGTGATCACAATCAGTGTGCCATAGCTCATTTGACATAGGCCAATTGATGATGCATACAGAACTTGCAATAGTGTTGTGTCACAATTATTACGTTAGCAACAAATAGCTCCTTTGACATAGGCCAATTGATGCTGCATACAGAACTAAGTGCAGTCACAATGAGTGCTCTAGCAACACATAGGTCAATTGAAGATGCATTCAGATCTAAGATTAATTCTTTGTCACAATCAGTACTCTAACAATGGCACTGGCCTGTGTTTATGAGATGGTAAGTGCTTATTGTTGGGGTAGTTTCAAGTGACATCTCCATGTGTAAGACAAAGTGTGCTTTAGATGGAAAAGCACACTTAGATAACTTCAAATGGCAGCACTATTTCTGAAATATGACGACAAGCGCTTCTCTTTAGGGTACTCTCAACTGTATTGTCCCAAGCCTGTAGACCGGGCTGCATGTACAGAAGACTTCCTTGTATTTCAGCATAAGGATTTGGATCAATACATGAAATGTATTGTCCCTCAGAAGGTTTAGTCCAATTTGAAGACTTGTCTGGATTCATTTCTCTGAAAAAGAGAGAGAGAGAGAGAAAAAAAAAGATTATTCCGTATGTCACATATTCGGACTGTGTTCTCATCATAGAATTCTTAACATGTACTCAAAAATGACGAATCGTACAAATGGTATCTCTCAGGGCTTATTCTGAATGTGCGATATTCTGTTATAATTCCACCACTAGATGGTTACGGGCTGCAGTGTAATTCTAGTCAAATGAGCTGGAAGCAACTTTTGGTTCACCTCTCCAACATTTACTGGAATAAAGGTGTGATTCTCTTGACACAGGCATATTTGCATGCTGATCAATTTCTGTCATTCGGGCTGTGAGTTTCAGAGAGGAGCTGTGAATTACCTTGGTATGCTTTAAAGGTATGCTACAAAAACATATGTCCACTTTACCACAACCACATGGATGGTCCACAGTATCTTGGTGTTTGGAGGGTATGCAGAAAATGGGAGGGGGCAAACGGCCACATCTTTGGGTATGTATTAGGCAGCTGACCTGTAAGGCAAAGTGATGATGACACAAAGGAGTTGTCATAAAGCTCTTTTGACATAGTCAAATTGATGATGCATACAGAACTTAGTGTGATCACAATCAGTGTGCCATAGCTCATTTGACATAGGCCAATTGATGATGCATACAGAACTTGCAATAGTGTTGTGTCACAATTATTACGTTAGCAACAAATAGCTCCTTTGACATAGGCCAATTGATGCTGCATACAGAACTAAGTGCAGTCACAATGAGTGCTCTAGCAACACATAGGTCAATTGAAGATGCATTCAGATCTAAGATTAATTCTTTGTCACAATCAGTACTCTAACAATGGCACTGGCCTGTGTTTATGAGATGGTAAGTGCTTATTGTTGGGGTAGTTTCAAGTGACATCTCCATGTGTAAGACAAAGTGTGCTTTAGATGGAAAAGCACACTTAGATAACTTCAAATGGCAGCACTATTTCTGAAATATGACGACAAGCGCTTCTCTTTAGGGTACTCTCAACTGTATTGTCCCAAGCCTGTAGACCGGGCTGCATGTACAGAAGACTTCCTTGTATTTCAGCATAAGGATTTGGATCAATACATGAAATGTATTGTCCCTCAGAAGGTTTAGTCCAATTTGAAGACTTGTCTGGATTCATTTCTCTGAAAAAGAGAGAGAGAGAGAGAAAAAAAAAAGATTATTCCGTATGTCACATATTCGGACTGTGTTCTCATCATAGAATTCTTAACATGTACTCAAAAATGACGAATCGTACAAATGGTATCTCTCAGGGCTTATTCTGAATGTGCGATATTCTGTTATAATTCCACCACTAGATGGTTACGGGCTGCAGTGTAATTCTAGTCAAATGAGCTGGAAGCAGCTTTTGGTTCACCTCTCCAACATTTACTGGAATAAAGGTGTGATTTTTTCTCTTGACACAGGCATATTTGCATGCTGATCAATTTCTGTCATTCGGGCTGTGAGTTTCAGAGAGGAGCTGTGAATTACCTTGGTATGCTTTAAAGGTATGCTACAAAAACATATGTCCACTTTACCACAACCACATGGATGGTCCACAGTATCTTGGTGTTTGGAGGGTATGCAGAAAATGGGAGGGGGCAAACGGCCACATCTTTGGGTATGTATTAGGCAGCTGACCTGTAAGGCAAAGTGATGATGACACAAAGGAGTTGTCATAAAGCTCTTTTGACATAGTCAAATTGATGATGCATACAGAACTTAGTGTGATCACAATCAGTGTGCCATAGCTCATTTGACATAGGCCAATTGATGATGCATACAGAACTTGCAATAGTGTTGTGTCACAATTATTACGTTAGCAACAAATAGCTCCTTTGACATAGGCCAATTGATGCTGCATACAGAACTAAGTGCAGTCACAATGAGTGCTCTAGCAACACATAGGTCAATTGAAGATGCATTCAGATCTAAGATTAATTCTTTGTCACAATCAGTACTCTAACAATGGCACTGGCCTGTGTTTATGAGATGGTAAGTGCTTATTGTCGGGGTAGTTTCAAGAGACATCTCCATGTGTAAGACAAAGTGTGCTTTAGATGGAAAAGCACACTTAGATAACTTCAAATGGCAGCACTATTTCTGAAATATGACGACAAGCGCTTCTCTTTAGGGTACTCTCAACTGTATTGTCCCAAGCCTGTAGACCGGGCTGCATGTACAGAAGACTTCCTTGTATTTCAGCATAAGGATTTGGATCAATACATGAAATGTATTGTCCCTCAGAAGGTTTAGTCCAATTTGAAGACTTGTCTGGATTCATTTCTCTGAAAAAGAGAGAGAGAGAGAGAGAAAAAAAGATTATTCCGTATGTCACATATTCGGACTGTGTTCTCATCATAGAATTCTTAACATGTACTCAAAAATGACGAATCGTACAAATGGTATCTCTCAGGGCTTATTCTGAATGTGCGATATTCTGTTATAATTCCACCACTAGATGGTTACGGGCTGCAGTGTAATTCTAGTCAAATGAGCTGGAAGCAGCTTTTGGTTCACCTCTCCAACATTTACTGGAATAAAGGTGTGATTTTTTCTCTTGACACAGGCATATTTGCATGCTGATCAATTTCTGTCATTCGGGCTGTGAGTTTCAGAGAGGAGCTGTGAATTACCTTGGTATGCTTTAAAGGTATGCTACAAAAACATATGTCCACTTTACCACAACCACATGGATGGTCCACAGTATCTTGGTGTTTGGAGGGTATGCAGAAAATGGGAGGGGGCAAACGGCCACATCTTTGGGTATGTATTAGGCAGCTGACCTGTAAGGCAAAGTGATGATGACACAAAGGAGTTGTCATAAAGCTCTTTTGACATAGTCAAATTGATGATGCATACAGAACTTAGTGTGATCACAATCAGTGTGCCATAGCTCATTTGACATAGGCCAATTGATGATGCATACAGAACTTGCAATAGTGTTGTGTCACAATTATTACGTTAGCAACAAATAGCTCCTTTGACATAGGCCAATTGATGCTGCATACAGAACTAAGTGCAGTCACAATGAGTGCTCTAGCAACACATAGGTCAATTGAAGATGCATTCAGATCTAAGATTAATTCTTTGTCACAATCAGTACTCTAACAATGGCACTGGCCTGTGTTTATGAGATGGTAAGTGCTTATTGTTGGGGTAGTTTCAAGTGACATCTCCATGTGTAAGACAAAGTGTGCTTTAGATGGAAAAGCACACTTAGATAACTTCAAATGGCAGCACTATTTCTGAAATATGACGACAAGCGCTTCTCTTTAGGGTACTCTCAACTGTATTGTCCCAAGCCTGTAGACCGGGCTGCATGTACAGAAGACTTCCTTGTATTTCAGCATAAGGATTTGGATCAATACATGAAATGTATTGTCCCTCAGAAGGTTTAGTCCAATTTGAAGACTTGTCTGGATTCATTTCTCTGAAAAAGAGAGAGAGAGAGAGAGAAAAAAAAGATTATTCCGTATGTCACATATTCGGACTGTGTTCTCATCATAGAATTCTTAACATGTACTCAAAAATGACGAATCGTACAAATGGTATCTCTCAGGGCTTATTCTGAATGTGCGATATTCTGTTATAATTCCACCACTAGATGGTTACGGGCTGCAGTGTAATTCTAGTCAAATGAGCTGGAAGCAGCTTTTGGTTCACCTCTCCAACATTTACTGGAATAAAGGTGTGATTTTTTCTCTTGACACAGGCATATTTGCATGCTGATCAATTTCTGTCATTCGGGCTGTGAGTTTCAGAGAGGAGCTGTGAATTACCTTGGTATGCTTTAAAGGTATGCTACAAAAACATATGTCCACTTTACCACAACCACATGGATGGTCCACAGTATCTTGGTGTTTGGAGGGTATGCAGAAAATGGGAGGGGGCAAACGGCCACATCTTTGGGTATGTATTAGGCAGCTGACCTGTAAGGCAAAGTGATGATGACACAAAGGAGTTGTCATAAAGCTCTTTTGACATAGTCAAATTGATGATGCATACAGAACTTAGTGTGATCACAATCAGTGTGCCATAGCTCATTTGACATAGGCCAATTGATGATGCATACAGAACTTGCAATAGTGTTGTGTCACAATTATTACGTTAGCAACAAATAGCTCTTTTGACATAGGCCAATTGATGCTGCATACAGAACTAAGTGCAGTCACAATGAGTGCTCTAGCAACACATAGGTCAATTGAAGATGCATTCAGATCTAAGATTAATTCTTTGTCACAATCAGTACTCTAACAATGGCACTGGCCTGTGTTTATGAGATGGTAAGTGCTTATTGTCGGGGTAGTTTCAAGAGACATCTCCATGTGTAAGACAAAGTGTGCTTTAGATGGAAAAGCACACTTAGATAACTTCAAATGGCAGCACTATTTCTGAAATATGACGACAAGCGCTTCTCTTTAGGGTACTCTCAACTGTATTGTCCCAAGCCTGTAGACCGGGCTGCATGTACAGAAGACTTCCTTGTATTTCAGCATAAGGATTTGGATCAATACATGAAATGTATTGTCCCTCAGAAGGTTTAGTCCAATTTGAAGACTTGTCTGGATTCATTTCTCTGAAAAAGAGAGAGAGAGAGAGAGAAAAAAAAGATTATTCCGTATGTCACATATTCGGACTGTGTTCTCATCATAGAATTCTTAACATGTACTCAAAAATGACGAATCGTACAAATGGTATCTCTCAGGGCTTATTCTGAATGTGCGATATTCTGTTATAATTCCACCACTAGATGGTTACGGGCTGCAGTGTAATTCTAGTCAAATGAGCTGGAAGCAGCTTTTGGTTCACCTCTCCAACATTTACTGGAATAAAGGTGTGATTTTTTCTCTTGACACAGGCATATTTGCATGCTGATCAATTTCTGTCATTCGGGCTGTGAGTTTCAGAGAGGAGCTGTGAATTACCTTGGTATGCTTTAAAGGTATGCTACAAAAACATATGTCCACTTTACCACAACCACATGGATGGTCCACAGTATCTTGGTGTTTGGAGGGTATGCAGAAAATGGGAGGGGGCAAACGGCCACATCTTTGGGTATGTATTAGGCAGCTGACCTGTAAGGCAAAGTGATGATGACACAAAGGAGTTGTCATAAAGCTCTTTTGACATAGTCAAATTGATGATGCATACAGAACTTAGTGTGATCACAATCAGTGTGCCATAGCTCATTTGACATAGGCCAATTGATGATGCATACAGAACTTGCAATAGTGTTGTGTCACAATTATTAC
>JAODXP020000010.1:17443244-17484064 GCA_027497455.2 Sardinella longiceps
GAAAGCGGCTGCCAGCCCCCGTCTCACGTCAGGAAGAGGAGTAACCAAAGGACTAGTAATAACGTGGTAATAACAAGCGAATGACGGAATTTAAGTGAAAAGCTTGTGGCCGTTTATTTACAAGTGCGAAGGTGAAGAAAAAAAGACAAACAAAAATACTTTCAGAAAAAGAAAACAAAACCGGCCAATGCAGGCAATACAATGTACTTACAGCCTCACAGCAAGCTGACATAGCATACAGCCTTCCCAAGCAGTCTCTCAAGCAATACTGAGTGTGCCTCTTAAATAGGCCCCTCAATAACTAGCTAATTGGGCAAGACTAACTAAACAAGAGGGCAAATTACAATAAAGCACATTTTACATGGTAATAAACATCATACAGCAAATAGCATCACTTCACAATAAGCATCCATAATGATACATAGTTGAACCATGATAATAGTTTAAGTTCACTTAATAAATACAATACAAACACTTAGTACAAACATTACAATACCAATCAACACCCCTGTCCCAACATAGTCCTTTCCAATGCCCCGGGACAATGGATAAGTATCTGGCTCCAATGCGGTACGCGTTTCCCCACGGACCAGTATGCTGACGGACCAGGAGCGAGAAGGCAACGAGAGTGAGTGAATGTTTGTGTATGTTCGACCGGGGAGTTTTATTGCTAACTACGGAATGTACAATGAAGCTGAAGCAGCGGGTACCTCACTGTTCGCTAAGCTGGTTAGTAAATAAAGTTTGTTGAATGAAATGTGTTGTTGTCATTTCTTAACTTTAGCGTAAAAGACGGATTGAGTAATGTTTGGAACTGCCGCCGCTACGACGGCCGGTCTGTGTTGCATGTTGGGAAATGTAGTGTAAGTGTAATGCAGGAACGTAACGCTGTGTGTGCTCCACTACTGCGGCTGCACCGCGGGTTCAGATAGGGAAAACGGCTCCGTTTTCACATTTCCTCCCCCTTCTGAAGTCTCGGCACAGGGGTGGCGAGACAGGAAATCCGCCACAGGGTTCAGCTTCCCTGCCCTGTACTGAATCTGGAAACGGAATGGCTGCAAAGATAAAAACCATCTGGTAATGCGTGCATTTGAGTCTTTCATTTTCCCCAACCATTGCAATGCCCTATGGTCAGTCTCAAGCAAAAAGTCTCTTCCTAAAAGGTAATATTTAAAAGTCTCTAGAGCCCATTTCACGGCCAGGCACTCAAGCTCCACCACAGAGTACCTGGTCTCACGAGGAAAGAGTTTGCGGCTGATATAAGCCACAGGCTTCTGCTGTTCAGCCTCCCCCTGGAGAAGGACCGCCCCCAGCCCAACTCCAGAGGCATCAGTCTGCACAACAAACTGCTTCTCAAAGTCTGGACTCTGCAGCACAGGTTCACAGAGTAATGCTGCCTTCAAGTCTTGGAAAGCCCGTTCATGCACCTCCTCCCACTTAACCCTTACCGACCCCGACTTTCGGGTCAGGTCAGTGAGAGGTGCAGCACGGGTAGCAAAGTTCGGGATGAATCTCCGGTACCACCCGGCCAGCCCCAAGAATGACCGTATGTCCTTTTGGTCTGGGGTTGTGGGCAGTCCCGGATCGCCTCCAACTTGTCCTTTTGAGGCTTGATCGCCCCACCGCCGATGATGTGCCCCAGATACCGGACCTCCGGCTGGGCTAGGGCACATTTCTTTGGCTGGATCGTCAGCCCAGCAGCGTGAATGCGCCTCAACACCTCGGCCAGGTGCTGAATATGGTCTTGCCAGGTGGCGCTGTAAATCACCACATCATCCAAATAGGCCGCTGCGAAGGCACCAGTACCCTCCAAGACCCGGTCCATCAGCCTTTGGAAAGTGGCTGGTGCCCCCTGCAGGCCAAAGGGCATTACAGTGAACTGGTAAAGACCTTGAGGGGTACGGAAGGCGGTGTATGGTCTGGCTCCCTCTGCCAACGGGACCTGCCAGTACCCCTTACAAAGATCAAGGGTGGTGATGAACTGCGCACTCCCAAGGCGCTCGATAAGGTCCTCCAGCCTCGGCATTGGATATGCGTCGAAGTGAGACTGGGCATTAACCTGTCTGAAGTCAATGCAAAAACGGATGCTCCCATCCTTCTTCGGCACGAGCACAATGGGACTACTCCAACCACTGCTGGAACGCTCGATGACCCCAAGCTGCTTCATGACCTCCAGCTCCTGCTGGAGGGCCGGCAACAAGCGCTCAGGGATACGGTACATCCGCTGCCTCACCGGAGTGGAGTCTTTCAGCGGGATGTCATGCTCCACCAATGAAGTGTTCCCCGGCTGCTCGGAAAACAGACCTGCAGGTATAACAGCCTGCACTTGCTTGGCCTGCTGAGCAGTCAGGTGAGAAAGGTCTGGTTCAGTGGGGGAAACAGCAGCTGGAAAGAACTGCTCCGGTGGATCCTCATCCTCCTGCACAGCTTGCACCATCAGCTGTTGGCTGAGCGGCGGCTCCCGTCCATGCCACTCTTTGAGGAGGTTGACGTGGTAGGCCTGTCGAGTCTTTCGCCTACCTGGCATCTCCAACTCGTAGGTCACTGGCCCCAGCTGACGAGTAATCCTGTACGGCCCTTGCCAACGGGCCAGGAGCTTGTTCTCTGTGGTCGGCAACAGCAACAGGACCTGCTGCCCCGGTGCAAAAGTTCTCTGCCGTGCAGACTTGTCATACCACCGGGCTTGAGTCTCCTGCGCCTGCTGCATATTCTCCTCCACCAAGGAGGCCATCTCCTCCAGCTTGTCCCGCATCCTCAGGACATAGGAGAGGACGCTGTCTGCTGCGTCAGGTTGAGGTGCCACCCAGGCATCTCGCAGTAGATCCAGAGGGCCCCTGACATGGCGCCCGTACAACAGTTCAAAGGGCGAAAACCCTGTGGAGGCCTGGGGCACCTCCCTGTAGGCAAAAAGGAGGTATGGCAACCACTGGTCCCAGTCTTTGCCATTCAGAGCAACAAACTTCTTCAACATGCTCTTCAGGGTGCGGTTATATCTCTCAACCAACCCATCAGTCTGGGGATGGTAAGGAGTGGTCCGTATCCCCTTTATCCCCAGTAAACTGTAAACTTGTTTGAGTGTCTTGGATAGGAATGCAGTGCCCTGATCTGTGATTATCTCGTGTGGTATGCCTACCCTAGAGATCAACTGGAGTAAGGCACGGGCAACAGCCCCGGCTGTGATTTTGCGCAAGGGGAAGGCTTCTGGGTACCGAGTGGCATAATCACACACAACAAGGATGAATCGGTGACCTGACTTGGTTCTCTCCAAGGGCCCAACTATATCCATCCCTATTCTTTGAAATGGGACACCAATAATGGGGAGTGACTGCAGAGGGGAAGGTCTGACTTTGTGGCTACTGGTCAGTTGACAGATGGGACATGACTTGCAATATCTCAGGACATCAGTATATAAACCTGGCCAGTAGAAGCGTCGTGCTATCCTCTCAAGGGTCTTGACATTACCCAAATGTCCTGCTAAGGGGATATCATGACCTAGGGCCAACACTTTCTCCCTAAGACACTGTGGCACTACCACCTGCTCAACACTGCCCCCTTCAGGCTGATGAAAAAGCAAACCATCCCGGATAAAATAATGCTCCCCAGTTAAAGCTGTCTTTTCCCCCTCACTTTCTGTCACTTTACTGAAAGGCTCCTTCAATGACTCATCTTCCTTTTGCAGGTCCCTAAGATTACTTGGAGGCTCCCATATGTCCACTCCATCAACTTCGGGAACTGGTAACTGCTCTACCATTTTCTGCACTGACCCCAATAGCTTTTCCCTTCTTCTCTGTCTGCGGCTTTTGTGTGGCTTCACATGCTCAGGTAAGTCTATGTCAGTGTGGCTAAAAGGCATAGTTTCTAGCAGTGACCTGGAAGCAACCTCTTCAACTATGTCTTTCTGCTGAGCCTTGGCCTGAGAACGGGTTACCACCATGCTAACTGGCTTGGAAGACTGAATAAGCTCAGGCAGAATTAACACATCCTGCCCTAACACTACAGGATAGCTCAGTCCTTTCACCACTCCAACATTTAACAAGAAGGCCTGACCTTTGACCTCCAGGTGAATGTCTGCTACAGGATAAACATGCTCATCTCCATTAACACAACAAACCCTGAGCTGCCCTTTCCCCAACTCAGCTGGCTGCTCTACCAGATGGGGCTGGACTAAGGTGTGTGTGCTACCTGAGTCTAAGAGAGCAACTGTAGCTTTGCCATTAACATTGACGGGTGTAGTCTGCAGTCTAGCAACAACTCCAGTTCCAGGCCCTGGCAGGCTACACAAGTTTTTAGCTTTCCTAACGGGGCAATCCCGAATCATGTGACCAGGTTGGCTACAGTAGTGACAGATAAGACTACTTCTGTTCAGTGTGGCTGTAGGTGCTGGGGCCTGTCTAGGCTGTGAGGTGGCTGGGGGAGTGTACATGGGCCTATGCTGTGATGTAGAAGGAGGATTGTAGGCCTGTGTGTCTGGTGTCCTACTCTGTACGGACCCCCTAGGACCAACTCCAACACCGGAACCCCCAGACTTACCTCCAATAGCTGGTCGACTGTAGGTCTGCGCCCGGAAAGTCTTTGGCCCCCGCCGAGCAGCAAGGAAAGCTTCCACCAGCTCCGAAGCTTGCTGGCCTGTAGCTGGGCGGTGCTCCTTCACCCAGACACGCACTTCAGGAGCTAGGGTACGCAGGTACTGTTCCAGGATCAGGATTTCTCCTACCTCCTCCACTGACTTCTCAGACGGCTTAATCCACTTCCTGTAGAGGTCCTTCAGGCGGTTATACAGCTCCCGTGGAGTCTCCCCGGTCCTGACCTCTGGATCTCGGAAACGCTGCCTGTAGACTTCTTCATTTATCTTGAACTTGGTGAGTATGGCGTCTTTCACTTTATCATAGTCCATGGCATCAAAACTGTCCATTGCCACATAAGCGGCCCTGGCTCGGCCGGTAAGATATGGCACCAGGTACACAGCCCAGTTGGCTCTCGGCCACCTGTAGGCAACAGCAAGTCTTTCAAAAGTTGTGAGATATTGCTCAATGTCGTCCCCCTCTTCCAACTTTGGCACTGCCGCTCTGGTCCAGGCCACTGGGGACGGCGCTGCTGGGTCTGTTGCTGGATACAGTGAGGCTGCTGGACCTGGCACAAGATATGGCGCTGCTGACGGCACCACCGGATTCAGTAGGTCTTCTGGAGGCACTGACGGAGGCTGTGGCACTGGTGCTCTGGCTGCTGGACTGCTCCGGGCTGCTGGAGGCTGCACTGGTGGCTCCACTGGCAGTGCTGGTACAGCGGCTTCAACCACCGGTCGCTGCCGCCCCTGTCGCTCTGTGTCCAACTCATCCCACACATTGTTCAACTGGACCTGAACACTACGCCATCGCTGTTCATGCTTGTAGGACTCACGTTCTTGGGTCTTGATAGCAGTCTGTAGCAGGCTATCCAGTGAACGCAGGTCAAGCTCCCCGGACTCTTCAGCTGCACCTCCTGTAGCTCCGCCCTCAGATTCAACGCCAGCTCCGCCCTCGACTCTCTCTTCTTCCACCACGTCCTCCTCATCACCAGGAGGCTCTGTTGAGTCATCTTTGGCCAGCCTGACCACCGACATTGTGGACCTTGTCTGGAGTCTTCCTCCTCCTCTCCTCTTCCTCATGTACTTCTTCGGCGTCACTATCCCACCGCTGCCACCACATGTGAGAAAGCGGCTGCCAGCCCCCGTCTCACGTCAGGAAGAGGAGTAACCAAAGGACTAGTAATAACGTGGTAATAACAAGCGAATGACGGAATTTAAGTGAAAAGCTTGTGGCCGTTTATTTACAAGTGCGAAGGTGAAGAAAAAAGACAAACAAAAATACTTTCAGAAAAAGAAAACAAAACCGGCCAATGCAGGCAATACAATGTACTTACAGCCTCACAGCAAGCTGACATAGCATACAGCCTTCCCAAGCAGTCTCTCAAGCAAACTGAGTGTGCCTCTTAAATAGGCCCCTCAATAACTAGCTAATTGGGCAAGACTAACCAAACAAGAGAGCAAATTACAATAAAGCACATTTTACATGGTAATAAACATCATACAGCAAATAGCATCACTTCACAATAAGCATCCATAATGATACATAGTTGAACCATGATAATAGTTTAAGTTCACTTAATAAATACAATACAAACACTTAGTACAAACATTACAATACCAATCAACACCCCTGTCCCAACATAGTCCTTTCCAATGCCCCGGGACAATGGATAAGTATCTGGCTCCAATGCGGTACGCGTTTCCCCACGGACCAGTATGCTGACGGACCAGGAGCGAGAAGGCAACGAGAGTGAGTGAATGTTTGTGTATGTTCGACCGGGGAGTTTTATTGCTAACTACGGAATGTACAATGAAGCTGAAGCAGCGGGTACCTCACTGTTCGCTAAGCTGGTTAGTAAATAAAGTTTGTTGAATGAAATGTGTTGTTGTCATTTCTTAACTTTAGCGTAAAAGACGGATTGAGTAATGTTTGGAACTGCCGCCGCTACGACGGCCGGTTTGTGTTGCATGTTGGGAAATGTAGTGTAAGTGTAATGCAGGAACGTAACGCTGTGTGTGCTCCACTACTGCGGCTGCACCGCGGGTTCAGCTAGGGAAAACGGCTCCGTTTTTCACAAAGGCCTATAATCTAAGTTACCATGACTAAATGAGAAATTATTTTATTTTGGGAAGGCTCTGCGGGCCGCATTAAATAGCTCCGCGTGCCGCATGGCCCCCGGGCCTTAGTTTGCCCAGGTATGCTTTAGTACCTCCACTTAAGTATGATCTTTAAAGGACACTTCAACTTCTACCTAAGTCACTTTTTTGATATGCTACTTTTACTTCTAGACCACTCCTCTACTCCAGTACTTTATACAACTCTGTAGCTTAAGGATATGATTGGTTTCTGTGGAATACAGTACGTATTAGACAGATGGGACGGAGGGAGCTGCTTGATCAATGGCCACACCTGCTTGGAGACCGACCAGGTGCCCGAGGTGAAGCCAGGAGTGGGGAAATGGGAGTGCTGAGCCAAGCTCAGGATGGAATACTGGAATACCTTTGACCTGGGTGAATCAGTAATGAAACAGGAGGCAATGGAAGAGTTGGAATGCATTTCAATCTATAGCGTATATGACACATTTATACCCGGAGAAATACAATACTGTTTTCTGATTGGCTATTGGTAAACACATAGGGCCCCTATCTTCAAGACCAGTGGCTCAAGTTGATTTGGGGGTTCCCATGACATTCTGCTATTTTTTACAGTGGGGTATGAACTAGCCAGGCGAAAGCCGCCTGCTGGCTCCACTCATCCAATTTAATTCCACCTGATAGTCCGGAAGAGCATAATGCCGTTTCGTTTCCTCTGACACTGATCTGTGCAGGCCAAATTCAGCAAACAGAATGGGAAACGGAAGCCACGGTATTGGTCCCGGTCATCACCAATCTCGAGTCAAGTTAACAAAACATATTTTAAAATAAGTTTTATATGAATTGTAGCGCCCTCTAGAGAGGAAACGATTGGCAATGGAAATGTTTCAGACACTTTGCACAAAGTGAAATGATGTGAAATCGGATGGTATTGAATGAAATTTCACCTTATTGACTTTCAAATCAAGCCAATGACTGTATGTTCCTGTTGATCATGGTTCTGTATTCGTCACTTATCAGACCTTTCTCCTCGTCTCCATCCTTGTTCCTCTCTCCTTCTTATAGCAATTCGACAAGATTAGACAATGATTTCCAGGACACAAGGAACTAGGATGGGGGACCGAGGTTCATGGACAGATCTACTGGCTGAGGTAATCTATTTGCTGCAACTAGGGTACGTCTTGATATCTAAACTATGGCTATGTGACAGTATGATCATTTAGATGCCACCATGTGAAGAAGGAAAGTGTCTGATGCAGAGAAAAAAGAACACAAGGGTGTTATCTTCATTTTCTTCCAGACAGAAAAATAACTCTCACAATCCCAGTAGTTTTATCTTTAAGTTTCCCCACTGGTCCTCCACTGTATTTCAAACAGCACCACCATCTCTGAGACGATGCCATGCAGAGTGTGCTTTATGTCAGCCATTACCTCCAACAACAAAACTATTCCTCAATTTTATGTGTGTTTCTCTAAACCTTACCGAGTTGCCTAATTACCTGCCGGGTAAAGAGAGAAGTTAAAAGAGCCTTGCTGGACTTCTTTATTGATTCAATTCTCTACCCATGCCTGTCCCCTAAGTTACAGACAAAAGCAAGGCAAATGTAAGGACAGCACAAAGGCTTGATGGTTTAATTCTGTCTCATTTAAAGAAGTTTGATGCACTTTAGTCTTGAGTGTATTTGTAGATAGTATGAATCAAAAGTTTTCTGGAGGGACCAAAATGACACCAATTGCAAGTACAATTGATGGAGGAAGATTTTTTTTTAAAATTGCTTCTTTAAGACATTAATTAGACTCTGCATGTGTATGTGACTTTAACTTGGTAAGAGCAAGCAAAGAGAAACATTTGGGGAAGTGTACAATCATGTGGAGAATTTATGACCAAATGCTGCAAAGTGAAAGGACGGAAAAATAATAAGTGTTCAGTAATTGACTCGTACAGTGGTATGATGATGTATGGTACTGTGTACAGGCAATGCTATGCTCCCAAAGGCAATGCTATTCAGTTGTAATATAAAAAGACCCTCTAGAGTAATTTGTGGTGTTCGCTCAGTAAAATATGAAAGGCATATGAGATGTCCCCAAGCTCACAGTATCATGCTGCATTAGACAACTCTAGACTCTCTTGTCAACAGTTTATTCATAGCAACGTTGGTCTTGGTGGTAAACATTTGCTTTGAGAATGCCTCTGTTAATATTCTAAAAATTACAATTATAAAACTACAATACAATATTACAACTATATCTCTAGGCAATAAGCAAAAGACATCTATGACTATGCCATGGTCAGAACATGTACAGTAGGCAGAGTAGTGGAGATGAACAAGGGTGATAAAAAGGCAAACCAAGCGCTAAAAGTATGTTTCTCTTGAAAAAACACATATCAAATGAATTTATAAAGGTCAAGGATGAGGACAAGGTCTTGATACTGTAGGTCAGGGTCAGGCAAATGAGGTATGAATATTGATTTTGTTGTTCTAGGTCTGTAAGTAGCAGCAGTAAATTCAGTGTGAAATATTATGAAGCATTTGCCATGTCTAAATCTGTAAATATCACAGAGCTATCAGAGAAGGCTGGCCCTGATAGTCCTTGCCCCTTTGTCTCTGTACTGTTTATCTTGCATTAAGCAGCCAAGGGAAGGCTGGATGATTTATTGAATATCTAATGCAGGCTATGGCACTCACTGTGCAGTTGCTGGAATTGTTCTCGTGTTTGGAGCCAAATGTTAAAAGTTTCCTGGGGTCTCCAACCCCTCGAGTTCATGCAGAAAGTACTCTGACCTCTGTTTAATCAAGTGCACAGAATCCCGATGGCTGAAGCAAATGTGAATCAGTGGTTTTGTATTTTTTAAGCAAAGTTTCTTCTCAAAGTGACAGGAAAGGCACTATTTTAGACCCTCTTTCACCAGCACCTGTTCTTGGACAAAAAAAGAAGAGTACCCATGCAGAGCCTTTGAGCTCTGACTTTTTGCTTTTTTTTGTGGAGAGGTCCATTTTTATCTCAGGGCTTGCTGGAATAGTTTGGCTGCATATGTGATGTGAACCCCTACAGATTGATAAAAATGCTTGGCCCAGCAATCATTTGTAAAGGTTTAAATTAGCTGCAGAAAAATCTAAATGCCTTGAAGGGCCAGTCATGTGTGCTTATTCACAAAGGAAAGAGAGAGAGAGAGAGAGAGAGAGAGAGAGAGAGAGAGAGAGAGAGAGAGAGAGAGAGAGAGAGAGAGACTAATAGGGAGACACAGAGAGGGTGAAGAAGGGGGGAAACATAGGGGGAAAGAGAGAAAGAAGAGGGGGAAAAGAGAGGGAGAGAAAAAGAAAGGAATGAAATGATAAATCTTTGGCCCTGCTGGCAAGATGACAGTAACAAACTACTGCTGCCACCCCAACTTTCTTTGCTTTGATAAATAGCTTTGTAATGCATGCCTAGAAACTCATTACAGCCCATAAATGAGTTGAACGGCAACCCCCCGCGTGTTTGCTTAAAGTAATTAAATTCACCTCAAGTTATTCACTGCCTCGCTTGCTTACTCTTATGTGATATTCTGCATTTTATTACAGAATATACCCTTATGTACATACACATGTGGTTGCTGTGTTTAAATAAATAGCCTATTTTATCCACACAAACACACACGCATACACACACACACACACACACACACACACACACACACACACACACACACACACACACACACACACACCAGGCAGTTTTTGTCTCTTGTTTTGTAAACAATTGCTTGTCAGAAGATCACGTCTATTAGCTTAATTTCACTCCAGCTGACCTGTCTGAGCTCAACTGATGGCGTTCTGCTGGCTCTGCCCATCTCCAGGCATCCATCTGAATCTAGGTGAGATGTTTCAGAGTGAATAATTTCAATAGGTACAGCAAGTGAGCAACTGAACTTGTTATTCCATTCAAATGAGAGGACAAAGTAGCTAGCTTGATTGCTAGTTTGTAACTTCTATTGAGGGAAGCAAGCCAAGCTACAGTCACGGCGGGCTACTGTCTCTGGGCTCTGTGCTCTTGAATGGAAGCAAAATAAAAGAATTCGGACTAACAACAAAAAAATGGCAAAACGCCAACAAAACGGAATGGTGCAGTGAGAAACAAAACTAAGTGAGAGTAGTTCTACTGAGTTAACGTAAACAATGCATTCGCTATTAGAACTAAATAATTCTTAATTCTTTCATTCTCCCTGCTATCTACAACAGTCAGCAAGCTTGTACAACAGGGCCATGATGGAGTGATGCTGAACTATCACTTAATAGACAACAGATAGATGCCTGAAGTGGAGAATAACCAAAAATGTTTTGTAAAAAATGTTTAATCCTAGATTAACAACAGCAGGCTCGTTGCAAAGTGCAGCATATCAGCATCTGGTGTGATTGTGTCCAAGCATATCCATGTGTCCATGGGTAGTAGGCAAAATGTCGACAGACTGATGATTGACTCATAATAACTAGAAAACAAATTCTGTGCTGCATTTAAATTGAACACACAGGATGTTAAATTCTCACACTGGTTTGTTATGTCAGAAAAATGGTATGTGTTTTTTTTTTATGCTTTTTGAATGATTATGTCAAGGGAGAATGCAGGTATTTGAAGTCTGTCTCCCTCTATTATCCAGTGCTCTGAATTGATGACTGCACAACACAGAATGACATTTTATATCATTTTAGACATTCAACTCCAGCTCTGAATGTGTTTTCCTCTTCATTTTTACCTAATAGACATTTTTTCTGACTGTGACTGCAGAGGGCTTTTTAATTAAGCTGCCCACCACCTCCATTGAAAGAGGTGAAATTGATCGGGTCTTTTTAGCTATTGAGCACTTTTGCAGGGACTAACAACAGCGTTGATACCTTACCCATCCCCACAATGAAATGGGTTAATTACAGGTCATTAATAAAGACAAGCAATACAGAACGTCTTTAGAATAGTGCTTTTTTTCACGAGAATAAGGATTAGAAGAAATAGCATTTGCCATAGAAATGGTTGAGAGCATTGCAGCAAATTAATCCATGCAAATAGAGTCCAGAACATGTGACAATATTGTAATCTTTTCACACTGTAATTTTACCTAATGTTTTAAGTCAAAAAGGATTAGTCGAAAATAACTTCTTCAACTTCTGCACCATAGTCAGGTAAAAAAAGGCTTCAAATCTGATAAATGATCAGCATTTCTCAGTCCTATGCCAACTCTGTCTACCACTCACATCCTGTTACTTATTGTCCTTTCTAAACGAAGGAAAAAAATCTAAAAAGTATAAGAAAAAGCAGCATGAAGGAGTTATGGACTAAAAGTAGTGACTTAACACCCCAAAAGACATGCCATGCAGAGGGGTGCCAAAATACAAAAGGGGATTACTTGGCAATAACATTGGTTACAGTACTTCAACTTCTGCACATATGGTTAAACTCAGCTCAACTTCTGCACTATTGTCTTGTTGGCACTCCTACAGGCTTGCTAACATGTGCCGTGTTGTCTTTTGGTGTTTGGTATTCTTTCATGTTTTTCAGTCTAAAATACAGCAGCTGCTGGTTAGTGGAGGCAAAATGTTCTGTTACAGAGAGAGAGAGAGAGAGAGAGAGAGAGAGAGAGAGAGAGAGAGAGAGAGAGAGAGAGAGACATCCACCCACCTACACCCTCACATACATACACATACACATACACACACACTCCACACACACACACACACACACACACACACACACACACACACACACACACACACACACACACACACACACACACACACACACACACACACACAGGGTTTCATAATACAGAAATGTAGAAACAGCTCCAAACGAGGCCAGTAGCAAGGACAGCATTCGTTTGCAGCTCCGGGGGCCATGTTTTGTGTCTGTCCTATGGGACGTGTGGACTCAAAGAGCCCCTTACCTTCATAGAAAGTCTGTGAAAGTGATAGAGTCACTCTGGATGCAGACAGTGAACAGACAGAAACGTTCACACCCTGGAACAGTCAATCTAAAATCCTCTGAGTTCACACTTTTTTTTTTTCCTGCAGGTTATTTCCAAAGGCTTTTCAAGGTTATTTTTTGCATAAATCATTAGCACAGTGGTTGCATTGCTTTGTTGGATGGAATTTAATGCATTCCATCTTTTAACAAGGGATGTGACTCATTGAACATGCTTGTCATGATCGCACTTAGAGGAGTACTCTTGCCAAGATAATAAATTGATTAAAGTTCACGGAGAAGTTTACGGCCATTGGCGATAGTATAATTTTTTTTTTTTTTTTTTTTCCAGCGTGAATTCTGGGTGAAATTGCTGCCTAAGAGAATGGACAAGGCTTCAGGGAGCCTTATGGTTTTATACTGCATAATTGGTGATCAGAACATTTCTAATGGCCAAATTGGCCAGGAGTCAAGACAGCTTTTTAAAACCAATGTCAGGAGATCAAGTGGTCATTATGAGGGCTTGAGGCAATCGATTAGCTTTTTAACCTTGTGCTTTATTAATTAGGTCAGACACAGGGAAGCAGGGAAGGAAATGTACTCAGAGGGCATGGTGGGAGCAGATGACATTCACCATGCCAGACAGGCAGTTATGATGTTGTTAATTAAAACACAGAATTATTGACACCTCACAGACAAAGTTATCAGGCCAATTCCTTTATGCCCGCTGGTTGTTATGTTTAAGTCAAAAGCTTTATTAATTTTTCACAGTTTTTTGAGCGAGTTATTTTGTTGTTGCTATGTTCCAAGGAAGTCAAAATATTGTCCCTTCTTTGGATACTATATGATGCATGTTTTCACTCCTTGTTTACTATAAGATTCTATTTACTAAATCTTGTTTTTAGTCTATTTTAATGATCTATAAAAATGTATTGAATGTGTTGTGCACTTCTGTTCCTTGCGAGGTAAATAGTGCTAGAATATGTGCATTGCCCTCAGGCTAAGCTTTCCAAGTTTGTATTGTTCCATCACACCCTTTTCTCTTCCTGGTATCCTTCCTCTTATTTAATCAATATTGTACAACAGAAAAAAAAATGTTTCTTAATGAAAATTGTGTTTGTTTAAGGCTGTAACAAGATTATTCTAAAATACTAGTCCAAAAATCATGTATAAATGAGGCTCACACTAAGTAGAACATGTCTTGTTTACTAAGGTTACTTACATTTACATGTCAATTTCTCATCAATTTATTCCATTCTATTGTTTTGTCTGTATTTTCATTTCAAGGATTTTTCAAGGACTAAATATGTAAGGTAATATGTAAGGATGTCTTATCATGCTTGGGACGGAGATAATAGTTCCAGACTCCAGACTGGGCTGTGGACAATAATAGATAGTGTTTTGTATGTTAAGGTAATCTATGCCTTAATAAGGTTTTATGGTGGGACTCTGGCATAGCAGGAGGCTACAGGAAATGGTGCAGTCTGGTATGACCAGGGGCTAACATGCTCCTCCATGCTAATTGTTATTCATGAAGCAGTGATGACTGAAGCATAGTGATCGACGTTTGTTGTGGAACATCTACGTCATTAGACAGTTTTGCCATTAGAAATGAAATTAAAAGTGATTGAGATAAATTACATGGTAACTGATATCCTTGTGGATCAAGGTTTTTAATCAGGGATAGTCTGGTTTCCATACACTTTTGTTCATAATGTGTGTGTGTGTGTGTGTGTGTGTGTGTGTGTGTGTGTGTGTGTGTGTGTGTGCGTGTGTGTGTGTGTGAGAGAGGTTGAAACCATGTTCTTGATGTCATGACTTTCTTTAAGGTTACTGATTACCTGTAATCGTGCAGACAAAAAATAAGTGTTAGGACACACAAAGATGAGGCTGTGAATATGAGCTTAATTAAATCCACCTTTTCGCAGACAACATTTATCTCTCTTATTTATGGGAGGTCTGTGTCACCAGCTGATGTGCAAGAGCCAGAGAATAAGATGTGCCTTGTCAACATGTAAAATCTTAATTAAAACTCTCACAGGGAAATGGAAGAGGACGAAATTCTCTCTCTCTCTCTCTCTCTCTCTCTCTCTCTCTCTCTCTCTCTCTCTCTCTCTCTCTCATACAACATTCACAACAGTTTGTCTGGGGGATAGGAAGAGATTTCGATTTCTAGGTCTATTACTCATATTAGGAAAATAGAAATAATTTGCATGAAATTACAAGATAAATATTGTGGTGTTGCTGAAAACAATGTAAATAGTATTGTCTGTGTGTGTGTGTGTGTGTGTGTGTGAGGTGAGTGTAATGGAATGAGGGAGTAGGTGGCTGTGTGCTGATGAGCATATTCATATATGTGTGTGTCTGTGAGTGTACAATTGTGTATGTGCATTTATGTGTGTGTGTGTGTGTGTGTGTGTGTGTGTGTGTGTGTGTGTGTGTGTGAGTTGCAGGGACAGTGGGGCTGCACACAGAGGGAGGGCCTTGACCGCACACTCACTTATCTCCCGCAGAGATGACCGCTCGTTTGTCACTCAGACGGGCCGTTGCTCCAGGGCAGGTCGTCACCACTCGCCACGCTCGCTTTAATGAAGTGCCCTGATATGCATGTGTAGGTGACCCCTGCTTGCTCACCACAACAGAAAAGTCACCAAACTACCATTAGATAAGAGACTCACTGCCTGCACCTGCAAACTTCAAATGCAGACTTTTAACCACATCGGCTGACAAACAGTGTGTTACTAACCATTGATAAAGTAGTTATATATATGTAATAGCAGGTAAATTGAACACTTTGTTTATATCTAACATTTCTACAGCTGTGCTGTAACTAGATAAGACAATACAGATTAAGGTTTAACATAATGTTATAACACGTGATATAACAATATGCTGTCTGCGTCTAATGGATGATCATGGCTTAGAGTCAGATATATGGATCCTATACTTCCCTATTTACCCCCTCCCAATGCAGGAGTGAATTCAATTATTCATAGAGGTCTAGATGGCATGAGAGTTTACAATTGTTCATGTGATTATTCAGAGCAGTACCATGTGTCCATGTGTGGTGAGAATGAGGAAAATAAGAGAGCAGAAAGGATAGCTGTGTTAAAATTTCATGAGCCAGAAACCACAACAGCTAATAGCATGTTTGTAGCTGGAAGGAAGGGGAAAAAATAGAATCGATGTAGTCCACCTTGCACAAGAGCTTGTTAGAATTCCACAAATTCTTTATATATATATATATCTTCACATACCATTGAGTCTCTCTTACACCTACTGTACGCCTTAGCCCTTCATTGCCTTCTCTGGGAAATGCCAAACAAGCCAGTTTTTTTTCACCTGTGCTGACCCTATGTGAATAGTAGTTTGACACACCCTTACTGGCCCTCCCAGGAGATTTTATCCAGGCACAGCAGATGGACTGAAAAGGACAACTGTGACAGGTCCATGGTTGTGCAGCCATAATTACGAGCGGGGCAGGCTTAGTTGAAGGCACCTTTAAAACATCCAGCACAAAGGTAATGGAATAAGCAGGGGCTTTACTGTGGGGCTACAGGCAAAGATTGGCTTTGGGGATCTGTAAAGACTGTGTGTGTGTGTGTGTGTGTGTGTGTGTGTGTGGGTGTGAGTGTGGTGTGTGTGTGTGTGTGTGTGTGTGTGTGTGTGTGTGTGAGAGTGAAAGAATGTGTATATATGTGTGCCTGTGTATGGATGTGTATGTGTGTGTGTGTGTGTGTGTGTGTGAGAGAGAGAGAGAGAGAGAGAGAGAGAGAGAGAGAGAGAGAGAGAGTGTGTGTGTGTGTGTGTGTGACAGAGAGAGAGAGAGAGAGAGCGAGAGAGAGAGAGAATGTGTGTGTGTGTGACAGAGAGAGAGAGAGAGAGAGAGAGAGAGAGAGAGAGAGAGAGAGAGACCTACGGACTAACTGGCCTCAGCTATGGTCCTACTGCCTGTATGGGAGCTCTGATTCACTTGGGAGATATGGCTTTTGAAGGCGTGGCAGAAACGAACAGATAATGTTTTTCTTTGTGATGCTAATTTCTACTTTTGAACTGTGAAGAGGACTGGGTGTTTTATAGCCTAATTAATTCTTAACAGTGTTTGAGCGAGTGCTCTTACTTTGGCCTTTGGTGCGTGGGACTGGAGTCAAGAAGACACTGAGGTTTGTAACGTAGGTTCATTTCTCCACTGTGCAGACTTCACTGCGAGATGCTTAGTGATTCTTGCATTTTTATTGTTTGTTGGTTTTCCATAATGTCATGTCAAATTAATTCAATACCATGTATTCAAGTGAATGTGCAAACAGACAAACAATAAGCTTAGTAAAAAGACTGAATCCAAGCTGGGGTTTAGGGTTTTTTTTTTTTTGTCTTCATGTTGCCAGAAAACACACAATCTTTGGGTTTGTCCCAAAATCCTCAAGGTTGTCCCAATTACTATACTGTGCATCTCTGGCAAAACCATGGCAAAACAAAGTAAAATTGAGAATAAAGCTTAAGCCTCTTTGCCTAAATGTCACCTTGCTTGCAGTGTCAAAAATGATAAAAAAAAATATTGTATAATATGAGACTTTGGAATGCATACATACAGTACTGTACTTTTAGATTACAGAGAGACTTTGGAATATAATGTCATTGGAAGGTGAAATTTATTTATTTTTTCACTGTTTTTTCACACAGTGGAAAATGGCTGTGGATCTTATTATTCATCCTTGAGTCATATTTTTACATCCCTCTAACTGAGGATCAGTGGGAAGTAAACTAAATTTTGTCTTGGGTTGCTGCTCTAGACAAAAGTCTTCCTGTATCCGGTATTTCTCCCCAAGAGCGAAGCATGTTTTTTCTAAACTGGCCCAACATCTATTCTTGGGCTTATCAGTGTGGACATGTATGATGGGTGTTGATTGGTCCTGCACTTGAAAATGCATTTGTAATCATGTAAAAACACAAGTGATTACAGCAATTGCTTGACACAAATTAAAACATAAATAATGTGAAAAAATTCGTAATAACAAAACAAATCAAGACTTGTTATTCTTTGTTACATTTCAGTTCACAAACTGAAATAGAGCAGATACTTGTAAATCCAGATGTATGAATACCTGATGATAACAAATTGCATCACAGAATGCCACTGATAACATAGTGTCCTATTTTACAATGAAGGACAAAGAAGGATTGTAATAGAAAAGTTAAAAAAAAAAAAGAGTATGCAGATGAACTTTATTGTAGATTTCACAATGGGGTGCACACTGCTTAATCTGACTCAGTGTTCTAATGGTTTAATCTCATGAAGAGTGCTTATCAAGACGTTGCCTGTATGCCTTTGATTAGAACTGATTGGCTGACTACTGAACATTCTGAGTGGGAAGGGAAATGTATAAATGTATGATGAGTGAAAGGGCCCTGAGTGGGATAAGGCCCAACCCCCCAGCCCCCCCCCCCCCCCCCCCCTACACACACACCCTCCCAACCCCTTGTATACCGGTGAGAGACTGAGAGTGTCTTTCATAGTGCAACTAGAACATACAGCACACTTCAATCTTCCCTTTTACGCTGTTCGCCGAGCGGCGGGAACATCTCCAATGTCTGCAGTCCCGCAGGTGTCTCAGCCTGTACTATCAGTAGAACTTCCAGTTTAGCATTCAGAAGGAGCACTTTGGGCTTATTGTGATTTCACATGGCACATGCTGCTATTGCATATTGTAAGAAATCCCCATGACACCCACTGGGAGACAGTGCAAGGTAGAGACTATGATCCATCTCTCTCTCTCTCTCTCTCTCTCTCTCTCTCTCTACCTATCTATCTTTTGCTCGCTTTGAAAATTTTGCAACTTAAATATGAATCTGAAAATTTTCATTTTGAAGGTGAATGATTTTGAATGTCATCTGTCATCAAATTCACGTTGTTTGTAAGATGAGGTGACCAGACCTCTGAGATGTAAATCTGGGACATATGGGTTAATCCTGTATTTTACTGGGAACAGACCACCAAAATTGGGGTGATCTGGTCACCCTAATTCAAGAGGCCTCCTCATTCTCTGACTTACAACACAAACACAGGTGGAAAACCCACAACTTTGGCCGTAGCACTCAAAACTACTAATATGAAGAGCAAATGTGACGGGTCACGCCACCGATGTGACGGTTTCCACCTCCGCAGCACCACTCTACTGGGTTCCACACACACACTCTAGACACTGGACAGCTGGATGGATCACTGTTTTATTTGCTGAAAGATATACAGAAAGTACAGTGTACTTGAAGGGATTTCATACAGTGGGTCTGGTCACTCTGTCCATAGATCTCCGTGAATTGCTCTGACTTATATGTGTGTGTGTGCTAATATTTCCATGTAAATTTATAAAAAGGTACAAATAAACAAAATAAACCTGAAAAAGGCTACTTATGTGTGTGATCGTATAGTGATTTAGTACTAGACACTTGTACAATATACTTAAAGCTACTAAAGTCTGTCTGTTACACAGAATAAGACAAGAGATCCTTTTTTTCCTTTTTCATTACAAACACGTGGAACTCACATAGCCTAAACAGGCTACTGGAATGTGAACTAGTGTATTACCACTATCTAGCTTATGGTTAAACAGTGCACCAAAACGTCTGGTAGAACACTTTCATTTAGCATAATGAACACAAAAATATTCTGAAAAGATTACCTGAAAGATATACAGAAAGTACAGTGTACTTGAAGGGATTTCATACAGTGGGTCTGGTCACTCTGTCTAGATAACGTGAGTGTAAATAGAAAGCGATTAGCATGCTAATCAAAACTGCAAATAAACCTAAAACCATGTTTATATACGACGTTAAATCAACTCAAAACACTGGTCTTAACCAGTGAACTAAATACCATGACAAATCATGGCTTATATCCACTTAAAATGCAGTTAATACATCGTTTCAGCTAGACCTCATAAAAACGTGACCTACCCATAGATCTCCGTGAATTGCTCTGAGCAATTCAATGCAGTTCCCAACTACACCGTACCAGGACGCAAGAGGGCGCTATTGCACTATTTACAATAATTTGACTAAGCAATACTTCTGACCTGTTACATACACCCCCTAAAATTATGCAAAATGGTGCAAAGTACTAAGAAAATTCAGAGAGAAAAAAAAAAATACTGTGTATCGTGAGAGCACTGATGTACCAAATATCAATATTAAGAATCCTTCCATAAGAAGTGTGTAAGGACAAGGTGGTACCAAACCCTATACTTATCACAGAATACAAGAGATGCCATCTACACCTCGTAGTGTGTACATATCTATACTCCTCTAAGGAAATAACGTGACCTAGTCACCAATCAGTCTAGCAATCAAAGCAAAATTAAACAGTCTGGACACTCCCGTTACTGCCAGAAAGACTGAATCCAAAAACAGACCCTATAAGAGGTCCAGCAAGTCCCAATAACTTTTGACCTGACATTTCACAAATGAGCCTACGTGGGTTCCTAACACTTCTCCCACATCTAGTGTGAACTGCAGGGGCTTGTGAACTCTGAGGGCATGCAACACTGACCTGTTCTGACCTACCCTCAACTAGATCTGAAGGGCCAGGGAGAGAGACACACTGGTCAACGGGTAAGTGTGCTATGTCATGGTCTGTGTCATGTGGTGTGTCAGTGTTCTGTGATGTGTTATGTAGAGCATCTGTGTTCTCAGTAATGTGGTTGTGTGCAGAGTCGTCAGAGACACTGTCCAGCAGCACATCTGATTGGACTTCCTCATTCACAGGTGAGGCTGGGCTATCAACATCATCCTCATGGACACTTCCGCCATCCGCCTCTACTTGGTCTGGCGACTGCATGAGCCAATCCAAGGTGCGCCTGTGAGAATCTTCTGGATTATCTGATGCAACGGAGCTCTGAACATCAACACAGGAAGCAGTAGACTGTGAGTCTCCAAGAGATGCTTGGTCTTCGGCTTGATCAGCATTCATCAGGAAATCAACGGGGAGCAGTAGGTTTCTGTGCACAACCTTTTCCTTTCCAGTGACAGCATCCCTTATTCTGTACACGTTGATGGCTGATCTCACTGACACCACATCAAAAGGAGTCGAATCCCATCGGTCAGCAATCTTCCTCTTACCCCTCTCACCACGGTTAGCCAACAAGACCCTGTCTCCGATGCCCAGCGGCAGACCTCTGACCTTTCGGTTGTAGAGCTTGGCATGGCGGTCTTGTTCTCTGACGGCATTCCTCTGGGCAATCTGCGCTGCTTCAGAGAGGTCCCTCTTCAGGTGGTGCACGAACTCATGGTGGCTGACGACACTGGTATCCTTCAGTACATGATGGAACATGACATCAACAGGCAGACGCGGTATTCGCCCAAACATTAGGTAAAACGGTGCGAAGCCTGTGGTCTCGTGTACTGTCGAGTTATAACAGAAGGTCAACATCTGGAGCATCTGCGGCCACTTGGACTTGGACTTTGGAGGAAGAGCTCTGATCATGCCCCCCAGTGTCCTGTTGAACCTCTCCGTAACACCATTCCCCATAGGATGGTAAGGCGTCGTATGGGATTTTTTCACACCTGCCATGTCCAGTAGATCCTTGAGAAGCCGACTTTCAAAGTTAGCTCCTTGATCCGAATGGATTCTTTTGGGGAACCCATAGACGCAGAAAAACTTATCCCATAGACAGCGGGCAACTTGCTTGGCGGACTGGTTACGGCAGGGAAAGGCTAGAGCCAGCTTTGAAAAATGGTCTGTGACAACAAGGACATCGATGGTTCTCTTGTCAGTCAACTCCGCCGTCCAAAAATCAATACACACAAGGTCCATAGGAGCCGAAGTGCGTATGTTCTCAAGAGGTGCACGCGCATCAGGTTCTGGAGTCTTCCCCAAGATGCATCTCTGACAGTGTTTGACATAGTTCATGATGTCTCTCTGCATGCCTGTCCAGAAAAATCGTTCACTGGCCAGAGAGAGTGTTCTTGATCGGCCTTGGTGACCAGCAGAGTCATGAACTCCCTGCAGGACCTGCAGTTTCAGAGCCTCAGGAATGACGAATTGAAAGATCTTCCTGTTCATGTATCTGTCTCTTTTCACTCTGTAGAGAAGTCCATCACGAACTGTCAGCTTCCTCCAATGTTTCAACATTCTAAGCACACAGCTTGATTCTTCAGCCCTCTCACGTGCATCAGGTCTCCTGTGCCGCTGAACATAGAAGAGGACCCGGCTCAAAACGCTGTCTTGTTGCTGCAAATTATGCAGTTGGCTTTGCGGAATGACAATAGACGGATCTTCTCCAGGCAGCTGCAGTGATTCCGCGCTTGGGCAGAGGAGCTGTGAGACGCCGCCAGTCCGATGAGCCTCCATCACCGCTGACACCTCTTCAGAGCTCAAGGCACCTCTGCTGGCTGGTTGGGAATTCCGTTCGGCACTCTGTGCACAATCAGCATCGCTGTTGGTCGTCTGAACACCCTGGCAGTTGGTGGTAAGCCGGAAAGCATCCTGCACTGTGCCGGTGACCACGCCATTGACTTCATCCAACAAGGACAGATAAGACTCCCTCACAAGGCGATGACTCACACATGACTGGACAAACGGCTCACGGCTCAGAGCGTCAGCGATGGTGTTCTTAGGCCCTGGCACATACTTCAGGTCGAAATCATAAGCTGCGAGCTTGGCCACCCATCTTTGTTCACACGCATCCAGCCTGGGCTTAGTTAGCACGTACGTTAAGGGGTTGTTATCTGTCCATGCCGTGAAATGGACACCCTTTAGCCAGTGGGAAAACTTGTCACATATGGCCCACTTCAAGGCTAGGAACTCGAGCCTATGAGCTGGGTAGTTCAACTGGGCACGTGACAGTGTCTTACTAGCGAAGGCAACTGGCCTTGCAATGTCTTCACCAGGCTGGAGCTGAGAGATAACGGCGCCGAGGCCATCAAAAGAAGCGTCAACAGCCAGAATGAATGGACTCCTGAAGTCGGGGTGAGACAGAGTAACAGAGGTTGACAGATCGTGCTGCAATGTCTCAAAGGCTACCCGACACTCAGTTGTCCAGTCATCTGGTGTGAGCTTCACCATGTTGTGGCATCTTCTCTTTGACTTTCTTCTTCTCTGTGCTTTGCCATCAGTCTTAGGCTCTGAGAGAAGCTTAAAAAGGGGTCTGGCCTTCGCTGAGCAATCTTCGATAAAGTGCTGGTAGTACAGCACCATACCTAAGAATGATCGGACCTTCTTCTGCGAGGGCGTGACACCATCACTGTCCATCAAATCAGACACCTGCACTTGACTTATAGCTTCGACCTTTGAAGGGTCTGTCTGCACACCTGATTCAGAGATGACATGTCCGAGGAATTTCACGGTCTTCCGCAAAAGGTAGCACTTTTTCGGAGCCAACTTGAGGTTGTGATTCTTCAGCCGAGAGAAAACCATCTCCAAGCGCTCAAGGGCTAGGTGTTCTGACGGGGCAAAGACCATGAGGTCATCTAGGTAGCATAACAGACTGGTGAAATTTTCATCACCGAAGATCGACAGCATCATACGCATGAAGGTAGCTGGACTGTTCGACAGACCTTGTGGCATTCTGTTATATTCATGCAGACCGAAGGGAGATGAAAAAGCAGTGTACTTCTTATGATCTTCAAAAAGAGGCACATTATAAAACCCTGAGGTCAGATCCATGGTGGAAAAGTAGGCATTACCCCCCAGTGCAGCGAGTGCATCAGCCTGGTGAGGCAGAGGATGTGCGTCTTTCAGTGTTCTGGCATTCAAGCACCTAAAGTCAGTGCAGATGCGCACATCGCCATTCTTCTTCCACACTAAGACTAGTGGTGATGCATAGTCGCTGGTGGATTTCCGAATTATGCCTTTCTCCTCCATATCGTTGATGGCTGTCCTCAACTTCTCATAATGGTTTGGCGGCACTCTGCGGTAAGGCAGACGGAATGGTCTTTCATCCACCAGGTGTATCTTGTGTACAAAATCAGACGCTTCACCACAGTCCAACTTATGGCGTGAAAAAATGCTCTCATATCTTTTAACAGTGTGAAAAAGTTTCTCTCTCCACGTGTCTGAGACCTCACAGGCGTCCAGGTCCAAATCCTGTAGGCCAAGCTCGGCTAACGCCTCCCTCACATCCTCTCTGGACATCGTCACTGGAGCGTCAGTCACAGACTGGGGACAAGACTGGATACATTCAGGCTGTGAGAGGTCTTCAACAGCAATGCAGGGAAACACATCTGCTAACTTTGTGTTTTTCTTTAACACAACAGGCTCTGTGGTGGGATTCATGAGCTTCACTGGCAGCCATCTGTCACCCCACAGTGGCGCAACAATTCTGCCAACGATGACTTTAGATGGCCTGCATCTTGATAGGGTCGGCTCCACTGTCACTGTACTGCCCACTGATATAGGCACTGACGCAGGAAGTTTTCCCCAACAAAGATGCTCACTCTGTGGCTGTAGGACGACACACTTCTGTAACTTCAGCGTGCCAACTTTGTCAGGCACTGTCACGCCTCTCCATCTCTCTGTGTTGGAGAGGAGAGAGAGAAAGTGGTGACAGTCTTCGTTGCTGCCATCTGTAGGCGTAGCCATCAGCCGCCAGTAGCTCTCAGTCTTTTTCATCAGCTCCAGGATTTTCTTAATGGCGTTGCTGCCAAGTATCATGTCATCAGTTTGCCCAGGGACGACAAGCATTGGCACAACCATCTTACAATCATACACTTCAATTTCCACATCATAAATTGCTTTAGGTGTAACTTGATGTCCACCACATCCAACAATGATGACATCATTAGCAGGGCACTTTCTTAGGTCATGGTTATGCTGAAGAAGTCGTGTTTCTGCATCTTCACTCAATGTGCACGCCATGGAACCACTGTCTATCATTGCTTTGAGAGTAACATTAGCTGCTAACACAGTAGTGTAGAACAAACTATCACACTTTTGAACTTTGTGTAAACCTTGAAATACAACAGTCATTTTAGAGGATGCTGTAGAACTAAATGACCTGTATGTAGACTCGTAGTCATCTTCATTGGGAGATACATGAACAGGATCTGCATCGTTCTCCCCTGGATGCAGACCCGTCAGTTTCCCGTCTGTGCCGACTGAGCTGACTTAAACAGAGGACAGCCGCGCCTGCCGTGGTCTGGAGAATGGCACTGGAAACAGAGCTTGTTGTCACGGCAATGTGACAAGCCAGAGTGAGCGGCATCTCCACAGACAGCGCATGGCAGACTATTCAGGCCTTCTATCCTGGGGAGCTTAGGCTTGGGTTGCTTGTTCGACATGGCCTGAGCTGGGGCAGACTTGTTCAGCAAAACTTTCTCCAGCATGGAGATGACACGCTCAAGAGCAGAAGACTCACTTGTTTTGGCTGCTTGGCAGTCCTGCTTGCTAGGTGAAGACCCCTCCGCTTCAATCAGGCCAACCCTGTTCACGTGGACGTCATCAGGCTTTCTGCTTACAGCTGTGGCGCCACACTTTGAACTGACCTCAGAGTGATATTCATCCAACACAGCTTGGACTTCTTCAGCAGACCACTTATCGATTGTCTTTGATCTGAATGTCATGGCTAGCTCTTTGGATGGGCAATTTCGGATAAACATGCGTGTTGCTTCTAAGACTGGGCTATCTAGCGCTTTACCTTGTTCTTTGAGACGGTCGGCTGCAACGTCAGCTGCCCTATTTAGTCTCAGCCAGTAGTCATAGGCGTCCTCGCCACTCTTAGGCAGTGTTGTGTAGAAGTCTGCTAGGGGAGAGGTGAACAGGGGACAGTAGCGAAATGCTTACGCAGAAGGCCATAGATAGCCTCAGGATTCTGAGTGATGTCAATGCCACTATTCCTTGTTCCAAACTTCACAACATCTTTCGCTCTGCCTCTGAGATGAGTGAGAATTTCCTCTGCCTGCTGCTCTACTCTGATATTTGTCTTCTTAATGTAACCTCTCATCAGGTCTTCCCACTCACGCACATTCACAGCGTCTGTGCTGTCACCTCTGAAAGCCGGTGGCTCCTTCACCTTTCTGTGAGGCACAAACTGGACTTGTGACAGGTCCAGACTCTGTGTGGATGTGTTGGTGGATGTGGCCTGTGCTTGTGAAATGCTAGGTGTGGGTGCTGTGTTCATAGGACCTAGGCGTGCAAGTATGCTGTCCGCCAACTGTAGTCCAACATCTCTTATTATGTCACTCATCTGACTCACTACCATCGGTGACTGGGGAGTGGAGGCTGCGCTAGATGTGTCAGTAACCTGTGTAAGTGGTGTATGCTCAATGTAGTGGCTCTGAGAAGAAGCACCGTCTCCACTAACTATAGGAGCCTCAGCGACATCTTGACTATCACCCACAACATTAACATCATCCCTCTGAACAGGACTGTCAAACCTCAATGCTGGAATCCCCCTACCCCTACCTACGGAGTGACCCAGTGGAGTACTGAAAAACTGGTGTGTAACTCATGTTGAAATATTAATCAACAAGCTAGTATCAAATGCAATCAGTAAAGTGTAAGAAAGAAAAAATAAACAGGAATAAACTTTAAACTAAATGACCCATAGTCTACAATGTGAGCAGTGTTATACTGTGGGCTGCCCACCACATAACAAACAGGAGATCCAGTAGAACGGTCCCGGGTCGGGCGAAGATCCAACTCGACGAGTCACGGCACCAATGTGACGGGTCACGCCACCGATGTGACGGTTTCCACCTCCGCAGCACCACTCTACTGGGTTCCACACACACACTCTAGACACTGGACAGCTGGATGGATCACTGTTTTATTTGCTGAAAGATATACAGAAAGTACAGTGTACTTGGAGGGATTTCATACAGTGGGTCTGGTCACTCTGTCCATAGATCTCCGTGAATTGCTCTGACTTATATGTGTGTGTGTGCTAATATTTCCATGTAAATTTATAAAAAGGTACAAATAAACAAAATAAACCTGAAAAAGGCTACTTATGTGTGTGATCGTATAGTGATTTAGTACTAGACACTTGTACAATATACTTAAAGCTACTAAAGTCTGTCTGTTACACAGAATAAGACAAGAGATCCTTTTTTCCTTTTTCATTACAAACACGTGGAACTCACATAGCCTAAACAGGCTACTGGAATGTGAACTAGTGTATTACCACTAACTAGCTTATGGTTAAACAGTGCACCAAAACGTCTGGTAGAACACTTTCATTTAGCATAATGAACACAAAAATATTCTGAAAAGATTACCTGAAAGATATACAGAAAGTACAGTGTACTTGAAGGGATTTCATACAGTGGGTCTGGTCACTCTGTCTAGATAACGTGAGTGTAAATAGAAAGCGATTAGCATGCTAATCAAAACTGCAAATAAACCTAAAACCATGTTTATATACGACGTTAAATCAACTCAAAACACTGGTCTTAACCAGTGAACTAAATACCATGACAAATCATGGCTTATATCCACTTAAAATGCAGTTAATACATCGTTTCAGCTAGACCTCATAAAAACGTGACCTACCCATAGATCTCCGTGAATTGCTCTGAGCAATTCAATGCAGTTCCCAACTACACCGTACCAGGACGCAAGAGGGCGCTATTGCACTATTTACAATAATTTGACTAAGCAATACTTCTGACCTGTTACACAAACATAGCTGTAGACTTCTATCACTAAAGCCTTAATAATATCACTATGACAGACAGCAACCCAGAACTGACCTCAGATTCCTCAATAAAAACATTAGTTAGCCTACAGTAGTGGGAATCAAAAATGTTATGTGGCCAGGAACCTTCAAAACAAAACACTTCACAAATCTTTATTTAACTGGCTGTTTTTGGTTGGAAAGCCATGTCTGCTCATATAAAAGTATTGCAGTTAATATTTAGTTTTTGGTTTGTTTAGTTAGATAGAGGTTTAGACAGGGTTCCATTGTACGTGATGCAATTTTCATCCTTGCTTACCTATTTCTGTCAAGCAGATTTGGTAATGTTTGGTTGAGTTTAACAAAATGACTGCAGAGACATTGCAAAAAAAAACATGAAAGTGTCAGTAAACAAGGGCCACATCACTATCATCACTATTTGACAAAATGGCCGTCAACCATGCTTCCAATATTGTGGACCCTGACTCTACCGTGCACATACAGTATAATAACATATTGGGGTCAGTCATAGCCACAACTTATCATGGTTATTGTGTTATATGCTCTGCAGACTGAAACCAGACTGAAACCATGATATCATAAGAAGGGAGCAACCAAAGGTTTAGTGAGAAGAATTCTGACATAATACATCCGTTTTCATTCCTCCTTGCCCAGTAGAGATTGTAAAAGTCACACGCTCCCTTGTGACCAGCCTCTAGACCACCTCTCTTCCACTCTCTAATGACTTGAGATAACTGTTAGATTAAGTTTTCACTCGACGGCTTCAAAGGTTATTGCCAGTCATTTTTCTTCTCTTTTGGGCTCTCCTTTTTCATCTCTCTCTCCTCCCCCTCTCTCTCTCTCTCTGTCTTATTTCACCTCATGTATCTGGAGAGTGTGCAAAATCAGAGTGTATTAAAACATAAATCTTACAGACGCAACATCTGCTTGGATGGGAGCGGAAATGGAAACCTCCGTCTCACTTTGGTTCTCTCTCTTTCTCCATCTCTCCATCTCTGTCTGTTCATTTCAATCATTTCAAATTAATAATACCTGGGATTAGAAAATAGATTAACTCCAGATCTCAAAATCACACTGCAAACACCTTCTCTACAATGTATTAGAATTCAGAGATCCACGTGTTGAGAGATATGACCTTAAAGACTCCTCTCATGGACATACACATTTCCATAGAGCATGACGACTCATGACAACGTTTTTTTTCACCCCCCCGCCCCCCACCCTCACTTTCCAACCACAGCGCAGAGTGTCTATATCCTGGGGTTGACTTTTTGTACCGAACTCTGGATGGTGTTCACAGAATTCAAAGCCTCATTCTCTCCCTCTCTCTTTCTGCCTGCCTGTCTGTCTGTCTTTTTATACGCTCACTCTCTCTTATCGTAAACGACAAAGGAGGGTTGCTGCCCTGTTTATCTTGTCGTGGCATGGTGGGGTCTAACCTCAACTTGTTTTGTGTTCTGTGTGACTTCAATAAGCTCTTTCAGTCAGTGATAGGACTGAAACGGGAGGATTTTCTTCCCTTGGTGTTTGAACCTGTCATGGTAGAATAAAAAATTACAACAAGCACAACTATTTTTTTCACCAGTTTTATTCACCAACACATTTTTTATGTTGTCCTAAAAGAGAGTGCAATAGGTCAATATAGCTTTCCATCTCCCCCCAAAAAATTGCTAATACAAACCCTGCAAGTTTATCAAAGTGACCCAACACTGAACTTGAATCTATCATATATATTTTGGCTATTTTCCCGTTTCATATTTCGGGAAGGCATCCTACAGTTATCTCTGCTCTTGTATAATAATGCGTGGGTTAAGGTGGTGTCACCATGGTGAGTGAATGGGAGGAGGGCTGAGGAGCCGTTTGATGAATCGGCGCCTCTTAAAAGCCATCCACATGCACAAAGGCTGCCAGGAACAAAGCTTTTAAGGAACAGATACGTGCACTCCCCTGGGGAAGCTGTGCTCCTCTACCCGCTGCGCTTTCTTTTCATTGTTCTTTCCCCCATTCTGCATGCCACTTAAGAGAAAAATAGAATCTAGGTTGGTCTTTCCAGACCTGCCCCCCCCCCCCCCTCTCTCTCTCTCTCTCTCTGTGTGTGTGTGTGTGTGTGTGTGTGTGTGTGTGTGTTCTGGTCTGATAAGGACCATGGTTCAGGTTCCTCAGTGCAGTTTTTTTTTTTAAAGCAACACCTTAGTATGTCAGCATCCTTATTCTTCTTTCCCTATCCTTTCTCTGCTCTCTTTCTCTCTCTCTCTCTCTCTCTCTCTCTCTCTCTCTCTCTCTCTCTCTCCCTCACTCTCTTTCTCCCGTCTGTCTTCCTTTTGGTTCTCCTTGCTGCATCTGTTCTGAGCTGTGTCACCCCCTTTTCCCTGTGCCTTCTCTCTCCCCTCCATTATGGCTATGCTCCAGTGAGCTGACCCTCTCCCCAATGCATATATAGGCACTCACAAACCCCCACCATTATTCTCCATTTCTCCTCTTGTGCTCCTCCCTCCTGTCTTCCCTGCTCCACAGTTCTTATCCCAGAGCCGTCCCGATGGGGCCTGGAGCGCTTAGAACACAGAGGTCTAGGTCATCGCCATGGACACACAGGGGATGGATTTGAGAGTGCATAATGTTGTTGTGGATTTATATTATGATCACAGTTTTTAGTGGTGCTCGTCAAGTGAGAAAAGTGAGAAAAAGACAGAAAGACAGAGAGAGAGAGAGAGAGAGAGAGAGAGAGAGAGAGAGAGAGAGAGAGGGTGAGGAAGGGAGGGTGTAAACTCCCATTCCAAATAGCTTGTGCTTCCCCATGGATTTGAGTTCATCTTGCCCTTGCTAGCTGATGCTTCCTAATTGAGCCTCTCAGCTTGCACTGCACTGTGCCACAGTTCACAAGAAACAGGGTAAATTTGTACTTTATGATGGATACGGATCTGGGGTGTGTATAATGAGGTCAACCTGGTTCACGAGCAGACCAGGCGAGAGACACTCTGGAAGTATCTGTCTGTTGAGAGCTGGTAAGTTTTAGTAACATTGCCTGGGGCATGGATGTCCTGTGTGTGTGTGTGTGTGTGTGTGTGTGTGTGTGTGTGTGTGTGTGTGTGTGTGTGTGTGTGTGTGTGTGTCTCAGTATGAATGTGAGTGAGTGTTCTCAGAGTGATCGTGTGCATTGCTGGCTGTTGTGACAGCAGAGCCAAGCCTTCATAACTTTTGTACAGGTTCGGAAGAGGGTGAGATAAGATTAAAACGAGCAGATTGGCTGTGAAGAAAGTGATAAACTGCAGGTCAGAGAGTGAAATGGTGGAGGAAAGGACAAAAAATATGGTTCTATAAGTGAACAATATATCAGTCACATCTCAGAACACTCATGGGAAAGAATTTCCACATTTTTTTTTTTATTTGTGTGTCTCAGACTACTAGAATTTGAAAGTTGGTCACTGCATGCCAAGAGCTTACCTCACTCACGTCAGATCATGCGCTACGTAACTTTCGTAAGGCACTTCCGCGCAACGATCTGATGTTGAAGCCCATCAGAGAGATTTCAAGCCATTATTCTCTAACCGGACCAATCAGGGCCGCTGGCTGCTGTAGAGGGTGTGACGTAGCGAAGAAGCAACTGTTTTGAATCCAACCAATCCAACAAACGTAACGAGCGTCTTCGGTTGGTTTCGATGTGGTTGGCTGCAGTGTACGTCAATTAAATTGATGGACAAGCCGTTTGCCCAGTTAGATTCAAGGATTTCTGGCTCCTGAAATAATTCGTCTATCGCTGAATATCAGATGAACGCGCGTAGCGCTACATCTGACGTGAGTGAGGTAAGCCAAGAGCAGAAGATCTACCTACATTCTCTTGATATAGCTTCATACTGCCTGAAAAGCTATAACTCCATGTTGTGTACGGTATATCCCACAATATCACAGCTTAGAAACGTATAAAAAGGGATGAGGAGGTCACTACCTCTGTGTCTGTGTGACATATTAAACATGGTCCTCGGCGCGACTACCTTCACTACAGAAAATCTTTACATCTGAGGCACATTCTACATGAAGTACCTATCACGCACCAGAAAATAAGATCTCAATTAAGCAGATAGGCTGCTTTGCCCCTGCTGGAATGAGCAATATGCTTGACCCCATGTGGGTCAAGTTGAGTCTATAACAATCATTCATACTAAGCATTGAGTAAATGCACCTAATCATGCTGTAAGCAGGAAGAGGGGAAAACGTGCAAAACCTCTATGTATTCTGTACATGATCATAGCGTAGGGAGTGCAGCCGTTCAAATACTAGAGCAAAAATGCAGATTGCATCCATGAGAGCACCACTCCGCACAACTTATCAACTCAAGCAATTTCATATTAGCTTCACACCAAAATTCTCCTGTGAGTTCCCAAGTCTAATGGAATTTAAAGCAGCAGCCGTTTCCAGCCCATAGTATGCACTTAGCAGCACACCAGCAGCAAGTGATGCACTGCATCTTTGCAGTGGTTTTGTACTTGCATTTGGAGCACACTTCTATTGTAGAATATGCTTTCCAACACAATGGATCCTGAGGTTATGGTTTACAGTTTATGCAATTGTTTTGGTTTAGAGGACATGCTAAAACATTATATCCCAAAGTCATGTATGCTTGTAATTGTCTTTCACAAATTTTGCTTTTATTTTTATTTACTACTGGAGGTGTCCCTCCAGTTTTCTTTTTCACTTTTATCCAATGTGGTTTCTGTTTTGCCCTGGTTTTGACTTCTGTTTGTTTATGCCATGACGGTCTTGTTTGCGTGTTTTGTTTTGTTTGTCCTTTTTTGTTTACCTCCAAAAACCTCTGACTGAGGAAAAGAAATGAGAGGATCTTTATTTGTGATCACATAAATCACATTTGTGGTGGTCCTCCATGCATGTTATGAGTTGACTTTTCTTCTTTTTTTTTCCAGAGCAGATATTTCTGACTGCAGCAGGCACTAGGCAAGGAAAGTACTTTTAGTGGGAACTCATCTTAGACCAGAGGATTTTGTTTACCCTCAACACAACTTCCAAAGGCTCATAAAGAATGATGGACGAGAGCGGATCATGTGTCTCTCCTTTATTGCGAGTTTGTTTTCTGGCTCGGTGAAGTAGTTTTGAGCTTCTCTCCATTACTTTCACATTTCTCAAGTTCTGCAAAGGCTCTTCTGAGTCGCATATTTTGCACGTGTCAAAATCCTCCCCTCAGACATCTGAAGAACAACAAATCCATTCTGAATAATTCGACTGGCAGCTCTTCTCTTTGAGTATTCGCTATTTTTTGCGAATGGGCTTTTGATACAGACATGTAAGTCCCTCTTATACAAGTGGAGGATGAGGCCTTAAGCCTGCCAAATCTATGGGGGGGCTAAAAAAGCTCTCTAACTAACTGACATGTCTGCAGGTTCCCAGAGTGCCTTTGCCTGTCTACACACACACACACACACACACACACACACACACACACACACACACACACACACACACACACACTGTGCGATTTCATCACAGATGCACTGTGCGATTTCATGTGTGTGAAAAGAGTGAGAGTGTCAGGCGGCACAGCTGTGCCATGTCAGGTGAAATCTGTGCTGAAGAATACGCATGTGCCTATATCCGCTGTGTGGGACTACAGAACGGTGGGTTGGGTGTGTAGGATCCTGGCAAAGATTCTGCATGCATTACATCTCCCTTCTGGCGAGAGGCAAGAAGACATTAATGAATATGACTTTTAAAAAAAAGAAAAGTAAGGGCTTTCGTAATCAGTGCAATTAACCACCAAGGGGAAATGTTTACTGAATTTCTCCAAGTGCTTCTGCCCGGCTCCTAATTCTTCATCCAGAGGAGGCCGAAACTAATGTCACCAAATTACCCCTGATATCATGCAAACTAATTTGAGGGGAGGGGGGTTTGGGGAAAGTGGTGGAGTTAAAATGTAATCATATAATAAAAAAGTCATTATGCGATGATCAGATTCAGAGTTTAATGGTTCACTTCCTCTAATCATAGAAGCAATAGAATCCTTACCAGTGGGAGTAGGCCAGAGAGGCTCTCAAGGAGATTTGCCTGATATATATGGGAGCCAAGAAACTAAGCTTTTCTAACTCACTCTTAAAACCCACCCTCACTGTTACGTATTGCATGTTCCCAACTGCCATTTTTAATAATGTTGTTTATTTTAAATATCAAATGATGTGCATACAGCAATTCATTCACTGACATACTACCTTTGTTGTATGTTATTGTAGGCTATTGTTTAGAGCTATTAGAAAAAAAAATAGTATAATTTTAATTTCTCTCAGTGCTTGCCTTATTGATACCAATTGTTTTGTGTGTTTTTGAGGGCCTGAGCAGAAGTGTTTGTCTTCTTGTTTCTCCCTGGTTTAGAGAAATGCTTTGGCTTGATTAGCCCCACCATTGGTCCACAGGGGCAGGCAATGCTATTCACACCGACTCATACAAATCCCCCTCCATTCAACACATTGCTGGGTCCATCTCATGCTCCACAAGGACTCATTAACAGCAAAGAGATAAACTACACTAGTCATGCAGTGAAGAACAGAGCATTTGCTTTGGCATGTGAAGGAAGTCAAGTGATGGGTCTCATGGCTATCCACTCATTGACCCCATAGAAATGATTGTGCTTTACTGGAAGTGTGGAGGTTTGGAGTACTATGCTATGCAATTGTGTTTAGATGACATCATAATGTGAGTGAGCATCATGCACATTCTACCATCCATCCACGTCTGTTGGAGAAAACAATGTCTTGATTTCATACCATGAGAGCAAAAACTTAAGTACTTGAGTGGAGAATCTCACTCACCAAAAAATGGGTTTTTATTTTGGTCCAGATAAATTGCCTGTCAAAGACACTGGGTGCTCACTATTATTATTTATTGAACCTCTTCTGTCCATTAGAAAATGAACTCATTGTATTTTTATGCTTCGCTTTCATGTTGTCTCATCCCCCTCACAGCTGGTTATTTGGGCTTGACTTGTCTTAAACTCCACACTTTTGACTGACATGTCGCTCCAAACACAGCTTGGCATTAATGCAGTCCTCACAGCACTGATGGACCTCCACTCGTGTTATGGAGAACATGCCCAGCTTGCCACTCACCGCACAGACATTCCACGCAGCTCGCTAATAACACGACTACTTAACACAGCTGGTGGTTAGCATCGGAGATGCTGTCCTTGTGGTAGCACCACAGCCACTTTGGGCAGACAGGAGCTGAAAATGAGCGGAATGACAACATGGTTGCCTGCACAAGCAGACTTCTACATGGCCGTTTTTTTGTTTTTTTTTGGATGGGGGGGTCTGTCTACTGCCCCGAGTCCGCAGGGCACAATAAGATCAGACAGCAAGGCCTCGCCATGGCCCTGGCCCTGAAATATTTACACTTGGCTGGCCCTTCAGACGACAGACAGTGACATGGACCATTTATCACAGGGCTAAAGGGAGAAGAGGCTGAGTTCAGTGCCTGGGCGCATGTCTCCCCTGTGGCATTACCTCAGCATTAGCAGTTGATAAAGCACACACTCACGCCCACATCGGACACATCACACACTGGCTGTACAGGAACGGCCAACGCGGCAATTTGGCCCGGCACGTTAGACCAAATAAATTTCCTTTTTCTTTCTTGCATGCAGTCTAGCTTCCGCCTCCTCGTCCTTGTTTACAACTCTCCCAGTGATGTTTTCCACACCTCATGTCATTCAAATCTCTCAATGACAGTTTCTTTGGCCCCTGAACGCCTCAAAACTCTAGCCAAATATCAACGTGGTCGGGGCTGGGCACAGTGTCTGCAGCTCTGGTGAAGATTAATGGAACTTTCCTGGCCCCTGAGCTCGGGGCTTGTATCTTGTCAACATCCGATCCTTCAGTGAGCAAAGCACAATTACAGTGCTTTTATCGACAATGTTTTTTTTTTCTCTCTGTTTGGCCTTTTTTATTACTGCCAGCTGTCAGGAAAGAACCTCTATTTCCCTCCCATCTCCAGGCAGAGATCTGCCTTCCCCTCCCATCTCCATGCTGGCATCCTGAGGCATGAAATTTAGATGTCTTGTGAGGTGCAAGAGAAAGGTCAAACAATTTAGTCACTAGCCTTTGAGAAGATACTCATGCTTTGCATACCAAACAAGCCCGAAGGATCTTGCGAAGACATAATATGAAATCTCAAGACAATATTTGACATTAAAAGTTTTTAAATTACGGTCTGTTGATTTCAAACAGATACTTATACAACTGGTATTTTCTGTTTGAAGAACTAGGCATAGGACAGCTATTTATTATTATTTTATTGAAAGTCCATCCATGCTAGTGTACATGCCTGTGTTATATGGTACTGAAAATAAAGGCAATGTAATTTTAATAAAAATAACGAGAGAGATAACTGAGCAACCAAAACATTGTTCTATTTAGCCCAAAATATTTAGCATTTTCCCCTCACCATTAAATCTAAGACTATGAGTTTTATTCTTGACTAGACACCCTGCATATTTAAAAACTAAAACATAATAAAACTGCTCTAATGTTTGTCACATTCTGCATTGAACATCTATTTTTGCCTATAATTTCTAGCTCTAAGTCATTAGGCTACACATAATAAATACATGCATTTAAAGTTTATATTTTAGAAGTTTATATATATATATGGGCAATTCCAGCGTTATGGACGTGACATTTTCGTGCATTATTGATGAACAAAAGGCCACATAACCTCTGCAAACCTAGCAGTATTTCGCAATTTTTTTTCATATTCTTCTGCAAACTCCATGGCTGAATACAGACAAACAGAAAAAACTAATATCATGATTTGCATCATAAGAATATGAGCCTTTCAATTTGCGTTATGGACGTGAGGAAAAACGGACAAACTTTTGAGAGAGCGTAGTTTTTGCTGTGAAGTGTGTGAAATTTCTAGAGAAATGTAAATATTACTACATTCATACCAAACAGGACACCTCAGTAAAGGCAGAGAAAGACTTAATTTCAAATGTAAATGTAAAAAAAGTTGGTTTTCATTGGGAGACATGGCGTTATGGATGTGACGTTATGGACGTGACGTCTGGAAAAACCCTCCGAAACGATACAAAACAATTGTGAACGGTGGATTTTATAGTCCGGGAGCCATGGGGTCAAACCCGGATTTTTTGGTTAAAGTTTTTTTTTTTTGCTTTATCTTATAGATTTTGGGTAGCTCTTTAAGATTTAAGAGGGTGCCCGGTGATATCCCTTGAGCATTTTCATATATTAACCCTTCAATGCCCTATATGCGCAAATAATGAAAAAATCGCAAAAAAAACCTTTACATCAGTTTTAATACTGATATGAAATGCACCTAGGTGGTTGTATCTGATGGGTATTCACTCTTTACTCAATGGTTATTCAAATCAATCAAATGGAGTATATTTAACCCTTTCATAACTTTCCAAAATTAACGATTTACATGTTTATTTTATATTAAGGCGAGAGGGCACACCTAGATAGGCAAAAAATTTAGATTAATAGGCAGGACTATGAAACTTCTCGAAGTTATTAGGGACATAAAACATAAGATTTTTTGTATTGGAAGTTTTCAGACTTTTTTTTATTTTTATGCAAATTAGGCCCAAGCTCATTAAATATGCGCATATTTAGGACAAACTTCAAAAGCTACTGTAGCCCCATTGGATGGTGCCAGACTCAAACACCTGAGCTCATTTTGTTCATACAGTTAAGATTAAACTATTTACAGAGGTGTTTGTGGTTATCTGCTTTTATATGCCCAGAAATCATGAAATACCAAAAAAAAAACAAGTCATAAAATCGCATTTGAGAAAAACGTGCTTTTGCAAAAGTTTTGCATTTTCTATTAGTCAGGCTAAGAAGTTTTTCTGTCATTATTTTGAAAGAAGACATGTAAGTGGAACAAATTCTGACAAAATCTCAAAATCACCAAAAATTCAGAAAAAAGGCTTTTAAGGTGTGCTCTCTCGCCTCAATTACAATTTTGCGCCAATATTGCAATTGCAATTTCTAATTTAGCCTACTAGAATCATTGAGCATTATTAGATGTGCTCAGGGAGGAAACCAAGTGACCAGCACCCAACCCCCCATCCATTCTGCTCCTCAACTACATTGTGCAAAATAACTACTGTAATATGTGCAGCATATAGCATAAAGCATGCACACAATAACTATATAAAACCGTATACATGGTGCAAAATAACTATTCAGCATGCAATCACACACACACACTCACCCCCCAACACACACACACACACACACACACACACATACAGAAAAAACAATGTTCTATGTAGTGCTATTCCACTGGATAGGCTTTGTATGTGCAGCATGCATACACACAAATGCACAATTTATCAGCATAAGAAAGGACTATACAGACTTCAGATGCGAAACCCCCTCAATTTGTTTGCAATACCCTCTCTAAATCGAAAATGAGCGAAAAATTTTTCATTGTATTATCCATCCCTGGATTTAATTGCTAAATATCTTCTGTAGCTCTCCTACCTGAAAGTATGCACAAACAAATGTACAAGGCATACTGTTGACAGAACAGCTGCATTTTGTGGAGTGCCACTTGGGATAAGTCAAAAACCTCCTTGATAAGAGGCAGTGGGCATTTAAGAATGGTGACTTGACGGAGCTGAAACGTCTGTATGAAAGAGGCGAAGGAGGCACACAACAACACAGTGGAAATGAAAATAGAGATGAACAACATGGTTGTGGTGTGGAAGGGATTAAGCAGATCACCAGCTGTGGGAGTAGCAGCACCAAGGCAGAGGGTGATGTGGACAGAGCAAACTATCTGAACCATTTCTGCAACTGTTTTAATGAATACACTGCTAACGTGACTGCATCATCCACTTCAGCACACTTCACTCTCCCCCTCTCCACCAACTGGGGCAACTTAGGAAAAAGCCTCTCACCTAAGGAAGCTTGGGCAGATCCACAGCTGAGGGGGCTAACCCAACTGCCAGGGGTCATGGTGGGGGAGTGGGGGATGGCAAGGAGGATGGAATAGTGTGCCGTTGCATGTGAGGAAAAGGGCATGGTGAAGGTGTGTTGTTGTATGTGGGGAGAGGTATGGTGGTAGGGTGGGCAGTGTGCTGAAAGTATGTTAAGGTGGCTACAGACCAAATATCTGCTACAAGATGGACTGTGATGTTCTAAAAACCAGCCATGTATATTCATTCATGTGTGTTTTCAAGGTTTAAGGGCCCTTCCTGGTGCTTTGTATTTGGGCCTATGAATGTGACATATGATGATAATGGCAGGAGTAGTAGTGTAGGTGTAGTGTTGTTGGTGAGTGTGTGTCTTGAGGGGAGAGGGGCAATGTATGTGTAAGTTGAGGGAACTTAAATAGGCAAGCATGGGGGGGATGAATGTCTGTGATGATATAGTCTATATAATTCCAGTTCCTAAGAAGCCACACCCTAACTGAATGATTTCAGACATAGAAGGCCTTTGAAAAGCTGTTGCTCCATCTACTTAGGATTCAGGTGCACCATGCAGTGGACCCTCTGCAATTCGCCTATGAAGTGGGAGTGGAGGACGCTATACTTTATATGCTGCCCAGGGTGTACTCTCATCTAGACAATGGCGGCAGTGCTGTGAAAATGATTTTTTCACTTGTCCAGTGCTTTTAATGCCATCCAGCCCCTGAGAGACAAACTGCTGCAGATGAGGGTTGACACACACCTGGTGACCTGAATTACAGACTACCTCACTGATAGACCCCAGTTTGTGAGACTTTACTGGTGTGCCACAAAGGACTGTACTCTGTCCTGTGCTGTTTAACTTTTATACTGCTGACTTCAGATGCACTCTACATCATGCCACATGCAGAAGTTTTCTGATGACATTGCCATCATGGGGCGTATTAGGAAAGGACAAGAGCAGATGTACAGGTGCCTGGTGGAGGACTTTGTGGGATGGTGCAGAGCCAACCATCTGCAGCTGGATGCCGCCAAAAAAATGAAATGAGGCCTATTTCCATTGACGGAATAAATGTGGTGGTGAACACATACAAATACCTTATCCTGCATCTTGACAAATAACTGGACAGGTCTGCTAACACTGATGCTGTACAAAAAGCCTCTATTTCCTGAGGTGACTGAGGTCCTCCAGCTGATGTTCTACCAGTTTGAAATGGCCAGTGTCTTGTTCTTCGCAGTGTTGTGTTGGGGCAATAACACTAAGGGATGCTGGACATTTGGACAAGCTGGTATGGAAGGCTGGCTCTGTAGTCAGCAATGAGCTAGAGTCACTAACCCAGGTACAGGAGAAAAGGACCCCTGAATAGGCTCCCATCCATAATGGACAATGACAGTCATCCACTACACAGTAGCAGAGAAGCATGTCCAGCAGCAGGTTAACTTGGTTTTGCTGAACAGACAGATTGTAGAAGTCTTTATCCCAAGACCCATCCAGCTGCATTATGCCTATTCTACATACAGTATGCATAGAGTAGACGATGTACAGAAATGTCAAGCTGTTTTTGGCTAGCCAGGTTATCACAGCAAATAACGACATGGAATTTTAGTGGTCTGGAAACAGTGTTCTTAGAAGCAGCTGTCTATCGATTGTGCCTGTATTAGCTCTGTATGCTATTGTATGTAATTGGAGTTAAACCAATCAGACAATAGGAATCGGAGCAACGGCATCTTTGTGTTAGCGTCATCAACTCTGTTACTTTCAAAAACATTTTGGCATTGTGAACCTCACTCCTGTGGTTTATGGATTCAGGCCTAGGCGTGTGTGATTACCAGAGCTAGTATGCTAGCTAAACTTGTTGGTTATACATAGGTTGCCAGTTCTGTCACCCACACATCCCTTCAGAAGTAAAAGCATGAACCAAAAAAACCCCGCATATGCCTGATTATCTACGGCCACGGCTTAACATGAGAAATAGGCTTTTTTTAAAGCAAAGCCCCGCCCACAACAACATGACTCCGCCCCAAACTATGACCACACCCCCTCCTACTTTAAACATCCTACTATGTAAACAAACACAACATAAGTATGCTGTAGACCCTTGAATGAAATCATGGTGAGAAATGTTATACACATCAAGACTGCAGGACATCCCAATAAGAAATGGTTAATATCCGAAATTGCTCAAGGGATATTGCTGGGTACGGTCTCTTATCTTATTGACTAGACCTTGGATAACAAGAAACAGCAAAAATAAATAAATCTAACCGATGAAGCCAGGTTCGGACAAATTTTGTGCTCTGGCTCCCAAACTGTGCATTATAATAGGCTTTTTAGATCAAAGCCCCGCCCCCATACACAAGTCACGCCCCCAAATAATGACCACACCCCTACCCTCGGCCTTACACACATCCTACTATCTTAACAAACACAAAAATAAGTATGCTGTAGACCCCTGAATGTACACATAATGAATAATGTCAAAAAATTTATATTCATTAAGACTGCAGGACATCCCAATAAGAAAGGGTTAATATACAAAATTGCTCAAGGGATATCACCGGGCACCCTCTCTTTTCTTAATAAGTAGACCTTGGACAACAAGAAACAGCGAAAAAAAAAACTTTATCCGACGAAGCCAGGTTCAGCCAAATTTTGCCATTTGGCTCCCGG
>JAODXP020000010.1:17484164-17504354 GCA_027497455.2 Sardinella longiceps
CTAGACACTGGACAGCTGGATGGATCACTGTTTTATTTGCTGAAAGATATACAGAAAGTACAGTGTACTTGAAGGGATTTCATACAGTGGGTCTGGTCACTCTGTCCATAGATCTCCGTGAATTGCTCTGACTTAGTATATGTGTGTGTGCTAATATTTCCATGTAAATTTATAAAAAGGTACAAATAAACAAAATAAACCTGAAAAAGGCTACTTATGTGTGTGATCGTATAGTGATTTAGTTCTAGACACTTGTACAATATACTTAAAGCTATAAAAGTCTGTCTGTTACACAGGATAAGACAAGAGATCCTTTTTTTCCTTTTTCATTACAAACACGTGGAACTCACATAGCCTAAACAGGCTACTGGAATGTGAACTAGTGTATTACCACTATCTAGCTTATGGTTAAACAGTGCACCAAAACGTCTGGTAGAACACTTTCATTTAGCATTATGAACACAAAAATATTCTGAAAAGATTACCTGAAAGATATACAGAAAGTACAGTGTACTTGAAGGGATTTCATACAGTGGGTCTGGTCACTCTGTCTAGATAACGTGAGTGTAAATAGAAAGCGATTAGCATGCTAATCAAAACTGCAAATAAACCTAAAACCATGTTTATACACGTACTGTTAAATCAACTCAAAACACTGGTCTTAACCAGTGAACTAAATACCATGACAAATCATGGCTTATATCCACTTAAAATGCAGTTAATACATCGTTACAGCTAGACCTCATAAAAACGTGACCTACCCATAGATCTCCGTGAATTGCTCTGAGCAATTCAATGCAGTTCCCAACTACACCGTACCAGGACGCAAGAGGGCGCTATTGCACTATTTACAATAATTTGACTAAGCAATACTTCTGACCTGTTACATACACCCCCCTAAAATTATGCAAAATGGTGCAAAGTACTAAGAAAATTCAGAGAAAAAAAAAATACTGTGTATCGTGAGAGCACTGATGTACCAAATATCAATATTAAGAATCCTTCCATAAGAAGTGTGTAAGGACAAGGTGGTACCAAACCCTATACTTATCACAGAATACAAGAGATGCCATCTACACCTCGTAGTGTGTACATATCTATACTCCTCTAAGGAAATAACGTGACCTAGTCACCAATCAGTCTGGCAATAAAAGCAAAATCAAACAGTCTGGACACTCCCGTTACTGCCAGAAAGACTGAATCCAAAAACAGACCCTATAAGAGGTCCAGCAAGTCCCAATAACTTTTGACCTGACATTTCACAAATGAGCCTACGTGGGTTCCTAACACTTCTCCCACATCTAGTGTGAACTGCAGGGGCTTGTGAACTCTGAGGGCATGCAACACTGACCTGTTCTGACCTACCCTCAACTAGATCTGAAGGGCCAGGGAGAGAGACACACTGGTCAACGGGTAAGTGTGCTATGTCATGGTCTGTGTCATGTGGTGTGTCAGTGTTCTGTGATGTGTTATGTAGAGCATCTGTGTTTTCAGTAATGTGGTTGTGTGCAGAGTCGTCAGAGACACTGTCCAGCAGCACATCTGATTGGACTTCCTCATTCACAGGTGAGGCTGGGCTATCAACATCATCCTCATGGACACTTCCGCCATCCGCCTCCACTTGGTCTGGCGACTGCATGAGCCAATCCAAGGTGCGCCTGTGAGAATCTTCTGGATTATCTGATGCAACGGAGCTCTGAACATCAACACAGGAAGCAGTAGACTGTGAGTCTCCAAGAGATGCTTGGTCTTCGGCTTGATCAGCATTCATCAGGAAATCAACGGGGAGCAGTAGGTTTCTGTGCACAACCTTTTCCTTTCCAGTGACAGCATCCCTTATTCTGTACACGTTGATTGCTGATCTCACTGACACCACATCAAAAGGAGTCGAATCCCATCGGTCAGCAATCTTCCTCTTACCCCTCTCACCACGGTTAGCCAACAAGACCCTGTCTCCAATGCCCAGCGGCAGACCTCTGACCTTTCGGTTGTAGAGCTTGGCATGGCGGTCTTGTTCTCTGACGGCATTCCTCTGGGCAATCTGCGCTGCTTCAGAGAGGTCCCTCTTCAGGTGGTGCACGAACTCATGGTGGCTGACGACACTGGTATCCTTCAGTACATGATGGAACATGACATCAACAGGCAGACGCGGTATTCGCCCAAACATTAGGTAAAACGGTGCGAAGCCTGTGGTCTCGTGTACTGTCGAGTTATAACAGAAGGTCAACATCTGGAGCATCTGCGGCCACTTGGACTTGGACTTTGGAGGAAGAGCTCTGATCATGCCCCCAAGTGTCCTGTTGAACCTCTCCGTAACACCATTCCCCATAGGATGGTAAGGCGTCGTATGGGATTTTTTCACACCTGCCATGTCCAGTAGATCCTTGAGAAGCCGACTTTCAAAGTTAGCTCCTTGATCCGAATGGATTCTCTTGGGGAACCCATAGACGCAGAAAAACTTATCCCATAGACAGCGGGCAACTTGCTTGGCGGACTGGTTACGGCAGGGAAAGGCTAGAGCCAGCTTTGAAAAATGGTCTGTAACAACAAGGACATCGATAGTTCTCTTGTCAGTCAACTCCGCCGTCCAAAAATCAATACACACAAGGTCCATAGGAGCCGAAGTGCGTATGTTCTCAAGAGGGGCTCGCGCATCAGGTTCTGGAGTCTTCCCCAAAATGCATCTCTGACAGTGTTTGACATAGTTCATGATGTCTCTCTGCATGCCTGTCCAGAAAAATCGTTCACTGGCCAGAGAGAGTGTTCTTGATCGGCCTTGGTGACCAGCAGAGTCATGAACTCCCTGCAGGACCTGCAGTTTCAGAGCCTCAGGAATGACGAATTGAAAGATCTTCCTGTTCATGTACCTGTCTCTTTTCACTCTGTAGAGAAGTCCATCACGAACGGTCAGCTTCCTCCAATGTTTCAACATTCTAAGCACACAGCTCGACTCTTCAGCCCTCTCACGTGCATCAGGTCTCCTGTGCCGCTGAACATAGAACAGGACCCGACTTAAAACACTGTCTTGTTGCTGCAAATTATGCAGTTGGCTTTGCGGAATGACAATAGACGGATCTTCTCCAGGCAGCTGCAGTGATTCCGCGCTTGGGCAGAGGAGCTGTGAGACGCCGCCAGTCCGATGAGCCTCCATCACCGCTGACACCTCTTCAGAGCTCAAGGCACCTCTGCTGGCTGGTTGGGAATTCCGTTCGGCACTCTGGGCACAATCAACATCGCCGTTGGTCGTCTGAACACCCTGGCAGTTGGTGGTAAGCCGGAAAGCATCCTGCACTGTGCCGGTGACAACGCCATTGACTTCATCCAACAAGGACAGGTAAGACTCCCTCACAAGGCGATGGCTCACACATGACTGGACAAACGGCTCACGGCTCAGAGCGTCAGCGATGGTGTTCTTAGGCCCTGGCACATACTTCAGGTCGAAATCATAAGCTGCGAGCTTGGCCACCCATCTTTGTTCACACGCATCCAGCCTGGGCTTAGTTAGCACGTACGTTAAGGGGTTGTTATCTGTCCATGCCGTGAAATGGACACCCTTTAGCCAGTGGGAAAACTTGTCACATATGGCCCACTTCAAGGCTAGGAACTCGAGCCTATGAGCTGGGTAGTTCAACTGGGCACGTGACAGTGTCTTACTAGCGAAGGCAACTGGCCTTGCAATGTCTTCACCAGGCTGGAGCTGAGAGATAACGGCGCCGAGGCCATCAAAAGAAGCGTCAACAGCCAGAATGAATGGACTCCTGAAGTCGGGGTGAGACAGAGTAACAGAGGTTGACAGATCGTGCTGCAATGTCTCAAAGGCTACCCGACACTCAGTTGTCCAGTCATCTGGTGTGAGCTTCACCATGTTGTGGCATCTTCTCTTTGACTTTCTTCTTCTCTGTGCTTTGCCATCAGTCTTCGGCTCTGAGAGAAGCTTAAAAAGGGGTCTGGCCTTCGCTGAACAATCTTCGATAAAGTGCTGGTAGTACAGCACCATACCCAAGAATGATCGGACCTTCTTCTGCGAGGGCGTGACACCATCACTGTCCATCAAATCAGACACCTGCACTTGACTTATAGCTTCGACCTTTGAAGGGTCTGTCTGCACACCTGATTCAGAGATGACATGTCCGAGGAATTTCACGGTCTTCCGCAAAAGGTAGCACTTTTTCGGAGCCAACTTGAGGTTGTGATTCTTCAGCCGAGAGAAAACCATCTCCAAGCGCTCAAGGGCTAGGTGTTCTGACGGGGCAAAGACCATGAGGTCATCTAGGTAGCATAACAGACTGGTGAAATTTTCATCACCGAAGATCGACAGCATCATACGCATGAAGGTAGCTGGACTGTTCGACAGACCTTGTGGCATTCTGTTATATTCATGCAGACCGAAGGGAGATGAAAAAGCAGTGTACTTCTTATGATCTTCAAAAAGAGGCACATTATAAAACCCTGAGGTCAGATCCATGGTGGAAAAGTAGGCATTACCCCCCAGTGCAGCGAGTGCATCAGCCTGGTGAGGCAGAGGATGTGCGTCTTTCAGTGTTCTGGCATTCAAGCACCTAAAGTCAGTGCAGATGCGCACATCGCCATTCTTCTTCCACACTAAGACTAGTGGTGATGCATAGTCGCTGGTGGATTTCCGAATTATGCCTTTCTCCTCCATATCGTTGATGGCTGTCCTCAACTTCTCATAATGGTTTGGCGGCACTCTGCGGTAAGGCAGACGGAATGGTCTTTCATCCACCAGGTGTATCTTGTGTACAAAATCAGACGCTTCACCACAGTCCAACTTATGGCGTGAAAAAATGCTCTCATAGTCTCTTAACAGTGTGAAAAAGCTTCTCTCTCCACGTGTCTGAGACCTCACAGGCATCCAGGTCCAAATCCTGTAGGCCAAGCTCGGCTAACGCCTCCCTCACATCCTCTCTGGACATCGTCACTGGAGTGTCAGTCACGGACTGGGGACAAGACTGGATACATTCAGGCTGTGAGAGGTCTTCAACAGCGATGCAGGGAAACACATCTGCTAACTTTGTGTTCTTCTTCAACACAACAGGCTCTGTGGTGGGATTCATGAGCTTCACTGGCAGCCATCTGTCACCCCACAGTGGCGCAACAACTCTGCCAACGATGACTTTTGATGGCCTGCATCTTGATAGGGTCGGCTCCACTGTCACTGTACTGCCCACTGATATAGGCGCTGACGCAGGAAGTTTGCCCCAACAAAGATGCTCACTCTGTGGCTGTAGGACGACACACTTTTGCAACTTCAGTGTGCCAACTTTGTCCGGCACTGTCACGCCTCTCCATCTCTCTGTGTTGGAGAGGAGAGAGAGAAAGTGGTGACAGTCTTCGTTGCTGCCATCTGTAGGCGTAGCCATCAGCCGCCAGTAGCTATCTTTCTTTTTCATCAGCTCCAGGATTTTCTTAATGGCGTTGCTGCCAAGTATCATGTCATCAGTTTGCCCAGGGACGACAAGCATTGGCACAACCATCTTACAATCATACACTTCAATTTCCACATCATAAATTGCTTTAGGTGTAACTTGATGTCCACCACATCCAACAATGATGACATCATTAGCAGGGCACTTTCTTAGGTCATGGTTATGCTGAAGAAGTCGTGTTTCTGCATCTTCACTCAATGTGCATGCCATGGAACCACTGTCTATCATTGCTTTGAGAGTAACATTAGCTGCTAACACAGTAGTGTAGAACAAACTATCACACTTTTGAACTTTGTGTAAACCTTGAAATACAACAGTCATTTTAGAGGATGCTGTAGAACTAAACGATCTGTACGTAGACTCGTAGTCATCTTCATTGGGAGATACATGAACAGGATCTGCATCGTTCTCCCCTGGATGCAGACCCGTCAGTTTCCCGTCTGTGCCGACTGAGCAGACTTAAACAGAGGACAGCCGCGCCTGCCGTGGTCTGGAGAATGGCACTGGAAACAGAGCTTGTTGTCACGGCAATGTGACAAGCCAGAGTGAGCGGCATCTCCACAGACAGCGCATGGCAGGCTGTTCAGGCCTTCTATCCTGGGGAGCTTAGGCTTGGGCTGCCTGTTTGACATGGCCTGAGCTGGGGCAGACTTGTTCAGCAAAACTTTCTCCAGCATGGAGATGACACGCTCAAGAGCAGAAGACTCACTTGTTTTGGCTGCTTGGCAGTCCTGCTTGCTAGGTGAAGACCCCTCCGCTTCAATCAGGCCAACCCTGTTCACGTGGACGTCATCAGGCTTTCTGCTTACAGCTGTGGCGCCACACTTTGAACTGACCTCGGAGTGGTATTCATCCAACACAGCTTGGACTTCTTCGGCAGACCACTTATCGATTGTCTTTGATCTGAATGTCATGGCTAGCTCTTTGGATGGGCAATTTCGGATAAACATGCGTGTTGCTTCTAAGACTGGGCTATCTAGCGCTTTACCTTGTTCTTTGAGACGGTCGGCTGCAACGTCAGCTGCCCTATTTAGTCTCAGCCAGTAGTCATAGGCATCCTCGCCACTCTTAGGCAGTGTTGTGTAGAAGTCTGCTAGGGGGAGAGGTGAACAGGGGACAGTAGCGAAATGCTTACGCAGAAGGCCATAGATAGCCTCAGGATTCTGAGTGATGTCAATGCCACTATTCCTTGTTCCAAACTTCACAACATCTTTCGCTCTGCCTCTGAGATGAGTGAGAATTTCCTCTGCCTGCTGCTCTACTCTGATATTTGTCTTCTTAATGTAACCTCTCATCAGGTCTTCCCACTCACGCACATTCACAGCGTCTGTGCTGTCACCTCTGAAAGCCGGTGGCTCCTTCACCTTTCTGTGAGGCACAAACTGGACTTGTGACAGGTCCAGACTCTGTGTGGATGTGTTGGTGGATGTGGCCTGTGCTTGTGAAATGCTAGGTGTGGGTGCTGTGTTCATAGGACCTAGGCGTGCAAGTATGCTATCCGCCAACTGTAGTCCAACATCTCTTATTATGTCACTCATCTGACTCACTACCATAGGTGACTGGGGAGTGGAGGCTGCGCTAGATGTGTCAGTAACCTGTGTAAGTGGTGTATGCTCAATGTAGTGGCTCTGAGAAGAAGCACCGTCTCCACTAACTATAGGAGCCTCAGCGACATCTTGACTATCACCCACAACATTAACATCATCCCTCTGAACAGGACTGTCAAACCTCAATGCTGGAATCCCCCTACCCCTACCTACGGAGTGACCCAGTGGAGTACTGAAAAACTGTGGTGTGTAACTCATGTTGAAATATTAATCAACAAGCTAGTATCAAATGCAATCAGTAAAGTGTAAGAAAGAAAAAATAAACAGGAATAAACTTTAAACTAAATGACCCATAGTCTACAATGTGAGCAGTGTTATACTGAGGGCTGCCCACCACACAACAAACAGGAGATCCAGTAGAACGGTCCCGGGTCGGGCGAAGATCCAACTCGACGAGTCACGGCACCAATGTGACGGGTCACGCCACCGATGTGACGGTTTCCACCTCCGCAGCACCACTCTACTGGGTTCCACACACACACTCTAGACACTGGACAGCTGGATGGATCACTGTTTTATTTGCTGAAAGATATACAGAAAGTACAGTGTACTTGAAGGGATTTCATACAGTGGGTCTGGTCACTCTGTCCATAGATCTCCGTGAATTGCTCTGACTTAGTATATGTGTGTGTGCTAATATTTCCATGTAAATTTATAAAAAGGTACAAATAAACAAAATAAACCTGTAAAAGGCTACTTATGTGTGTGATCGTATAGTGATTTAGTTCTAGACACTTGTACAATATACTTAAAGCTATAAAAGTCTGTCTGTTACACAGAATAAGACAAGAGATCCTTTTTTTCCTTTTTCATTACAAACACGTGGAACTCACATAGCCTAAACAGGCTACTGGAATGTGAACTAGTGTATTACCACTATCTAGCTTATGGTTAAACAGTGCACCAAAACGTCTGGTAGAACACTTTCATTTAGCATTATGAACACAAAAATATTCTGAAAAGATTACCTGAAAGATATACAGAAAGTACAGTGTACTTGAAGGGATTTCATACAGTGGGTCTGGTCACTCTGTCTAGATAACGTGAGTGTAAATAGAAAGCGATTAGCATGCTAATCAAAACTGCAAATAAACCTAAAACCATGTTTATACACGTACTGTTAAATCAACTCAAAACACTGGTCTTAACCAGTGAACTAAATACCATGACAAATCATGGCTTATATCCACTTAAAATGCAGTTAATACATCGTTACAGCTAGACCTCATAAAAACGTGACCTACCACATATGTATACATACACGTGTATATATGCATACATGTATGCATATATACATGTATGCACGTATATACATATGGGGGGGGGGGGGGGGGGGGGGGGGGGGGGGGGGGGGGGTATGGGCAAATTCTCCCATTGTCCCAACTACACCATTGCCAGGACGCAAGAAGGACGCTATTGCACTATTTACAATAATTTGATTCTAAGCAATACTTCTGACCTGTTACACAAACATAGCTGTAGACTTCTATCACTAAAGCCTTAATAATATCACTATGACAGACAGCAACCCAGAACTGACCTCAGATTCCTCAATAAAAACATTAGTTAGCCTACAGTAGTGGGAATCAAAAATGTTATGTGGCCAGGAACCTTAAAAACAAAACACTTCACAAATCTTTATTTAACTGGCTGTTTTTGGTTGGAAAGCCATGTCTGCTCATATAAAAGTATTACAGTTAATATTTAGGTTTTGGTTTGTTTAGTTAGATAGAGGTTTAGACAGGGTTCCATTGTACGTGATGCAATTTTCATCCTCTTGCTTACCTATTTTTTGTCAAGCAGATTTGGTGATGTTTGGTTGAGTTTAACAAAATGACTGCAGAGACATTGCAAAAAAGAACATGAAAGTGTCAGTAAACAAGGGCCACATCACTATCATCACTATTTGACAAAATGGCCGTCAACCATGCTTCCAATATTGTGGACTGTGAGAATAGGCCTTGACTCTACCGTGCACATATAATAACATATTGGGGTCAGTCATAGCCACAACTTATCATGGTTATTGTGTTATATGCTCAGGCAGACTGAAACCAGAACAACACTATTTTCTCATGATATCATAAGAAGGGAGCAACCAAAGGTTTAGTGAGAAGAATTCTGACATAATACATCCGTTTTCATTCCTCCTTGCCCAGTAGAGATTGTAAAAGTCACACGCTCCCTTGTGACCAGCCTCTAGACCACCTCTCTTCCACTCTCTAATGACTTGAGATAACTGTTAGATTAAGTTTTCACTCGACGGCTTCAAAGGTTATTGCCAGTCATTTTTCTTCTCTTTTGGGCGCTCCTTTTTCATCTCTCTCTCCTCCCCCCCTCTCTCTCTCTGTCTTATTTCACCTCATGTATCTGGAGAGTGTGCAAAATCAGAGTGTATTAAAACATAAATCTTACAGACGCAACATCTGCTTGGATGGGAGCGGAAATGGAAACCTCCGTCTCACTTTGGTTCTCTCTCTTTTCTCCATCTCTCCATCTCTGTCTGTTCATTTCAATCATTTCAAATTAATAATACCTGGGATTAGAAAATAGATTAACTCCAGATCTCAAAATCACACTGCAAACACCTTCTCTACAATGTATTAGAATTCAGAGATCCACGTGTTGAGAGATATGACCTTAAAGACTCCTCTCATGGACATACACATTTCCATAGAGCATGACGACTCATGACAACGTTTTTTTTCACCCCCCCGCCCCCCACCCTCACTTTCCAACCACAGCACTGAGTGTCTACATCCTGGGGTTGACTTTTAGTACCGAACTCTGGATGGTGTTCACAGAGAGGTATGAATTCAAAGCCTCATTCTCTCCCTCTCTCTTTCTGCCTGCCTGTCTGTCTGTCTTTTTATACGCTCACTCTCTCTTATCGTAAACGACAAAGGAGGGTTGCTGCCCTGTTTATCTTGTCGTGGCATGGTGGGGTCTAACCTCAACTTGTTTTGTGTTCTGTGTGACTTCAATAAGCTCTTTCAGTCAGTGATAGGACTGAAACGGGAGGATTTTCCTCCCTTGGTGTTTGAACCTGTCATGGTAGAATAAAAAATTACAACAAGCACAACTATTTTTTTTTCACCAGTTTTATTCACCAACACATTTTTTATGTTGTCCTAAAAGAGAGTGCAATAGGTCAATATAGCTTTCCATCTCCCCAAACAAATTGCTAATACAAACCCTGCAAGTTTATCAAAGTGACCCAACACTGAACTTGAATCTATCATATATATTTTGGCTATTTTCCCGTTTCATATTTCGGGAAGGCATCCTACAGTTATCTCTGCTCTTGTATAATAATGCGTGGGTTAAGGTGGTGTCACCATGGTGAGTGAATGGGAGGAGGGCTGAGGAGCCGTTTGATGAATCAGCGCCTCTTAAAAGCCATCCACATGCACAAAGGCTGCCAGGAACAAAGCTTTTAAGGAACAGATACGTGCACTCCCCTGGGGAAGCTGTGCTCCTCTACCCGCTGCGCTTTCTTTTCATTGTTCTTTCCCCCCATTCTGCATGCCACTTAAGAGAAAAATAGAATCTAGGTTGGTCTTTCCAGACCTGCCCCCCCCCCCCCCCTCTCTCTCTGTGTGTGTGTGTGTGTGTGTGTGTTCTGGTCTGATAAGGACCATGGTTCAGGTGCCTCAGTGCAGTTTTTTTTTTTTAAAGCAACACCTTAGTATGTCAGCATCCTTATTCTTCTTTCCCTATCCTTTCTCTGCTCTCTCTCTCTCTCTCTCTCTCTCTCTCTCTCCCTCACTCTCTTTCTCCCGTCTGTCTTCCTTTTGGTTCTCCTTGCTGCATCTGTTCTGAGCTGTGTCACCCCCTTTTCCCTGTGCCTTCTCTCTCCCCTTCCATTATGGCTATGCTCCAGTGAGCTGACCCTCTCCCCAATGCATATATAGGCACTCACAAACCCCCACCATTATTCTCCATTTCTCCTCTTGTGCTCCTCCCTCCTGTCTTCCCTGCTCCACAGTTCTTATCCCAGAGCCGTCCCGATGGGGCCTGGAGCGCTTAGAACACAGAGGTCTAGGTCATCGCCATGGACACACAGGGGATGGATTTGAGAGTGCATAATGTTGTTGTGGATTTATATTATGATCACAGTTTTTGGTGGTGCTCGTCAAGTGAGAAAAGTGAGAAAAAGACAGAAAGAGAGAGATAGGGAGAGAGAGAAAGAGAGAGAGTGAGAGAGAGAGAGAGAGAGAGAGAGGGAGGAAGGGAGGGTGTAAACTCCCATTCCAAATTGCTTGTGCTTCCCCATGGATTTGAGTTCATCTTGCCCTTGCTAGCTGATGCTTCCTAATTGAGCCTCTCAGCTTGCACTGCACTGTGCCACAGTTCACAAGAAACAGGGTAAATTTGTACTTTATGATGGATACGGATCTGGGGTGTGTATAATGAGGTCAACCTGGTTCACGAGCAGACCAGGCGAGAGACACTCTGGAAGTATCTGTCTGTTGAGAGCTGGTAAGTTTTAGTAACATTGCCTGGGGCATGGATGTCCTGTGTGTGTGTGTGCATGTGTGTGTGTGTGTGTGTGTGTGTCTCAGTATGAATGTGAGTGAGTGTTCTCAGAGTGATCGTGTGCATTGCTGGCTGTTGTGACAGCAGAGCCAAGGCTTCATAACTTTTGTACAGGATCGGAAGAGAGATAGAGGGTGAGATAAGATTAAAACGAGCAGATTGGTTGTGAAGAAAGTGATAAACTGCAGGTCAGAGAGTGAAATGGTGGAGGAAAGGACAAAAAATATGGTTCTATAAGTGAACAATACATCAGTCACATCTCAGAACACTCATGGGAAAGAATTTCCACATTTTTTTTTTATTTGTGTTTCTCAGACTACTAGAATTTGAAAGTTGGTCACTGCATGCCAAGAGCACAGAAGATCTACCTACATTCTCTTGATATAGCTTCATACTGCCTGAAAAGCAATAACTCCATGTTGTGTAGAGTATTTCCCACAATATCACAGCTTAGAAACGTATATATAAAAGGGATGAGGAGGTCACTACCTCTGTGTCTGTGTGAAATATTAAACATGGTCCTCAGCGCTACTACCTTCACTATAGAAAATGAACATCTGTACATCTGAGGCACATTCTAAATGAAGTACCTATGACACACTAGAAAATAAGATCTCAATTAAGCGGATAGGATGCTTTGCCCCTGCTGGGATGAGCAATATGCTTGACCCCATTCGGGTCAAGTTGAGTCTATAACAATCATTCATACTAAGCATTGAGTAAATGCACCTAATCATGCTGTAAGCAGGAAGAGGGGAAAACGTGCAAAACCTCTATATATTCTGTACATGATCATGGGAGTGCAGCCGTTCAAATACTCGAGCAAAAATGCAGATTGCATCCATGAGAGCACCACTCCATACAACTTATCAACTCAAGCAATTTCATATTAGCTTCACACCAAAATTCTCACTGTGAGTTCCCAAGTCTAATGGAATTTAAAGCAGCAGCCGTTTCCAGCCCATAGTATGCACTTAGCAGCACACCAGCAGCAAGTGATGCACTGCATCTTTGCAGTGGTTTTGGACTTGCATTTGGAGCACACTTCTATTGTAGAATATGCTTTCCAACCCAATGGATCCTGAGGTTATGGTTTACAGTTTATGCAATTGTTTTGGTTTAGAGGACATGCTAAAACATTATATCCCAAAGTCATGTATGCTTGTAATTGTCTTTCACAAATTTTGCTTTTATTTTTATTTACTACTGGAGGTGTCCCTCCAGTTTTCTTTTTTACTTTTATCCAATGTTGTTACTGTTTTGCCCTGGTTTTGACTTCTGTTTGTTTATGCCATGACGGTCTTGTTTGCATGTTTTGTTTTGTTTGTCCTTTTTTGTTTACCTCCAAAAACCTCTGACTGAGGAAAAGAAATGAGAGGATCTTTATTTGTGATCACATAAATCACATTTGTGGTGGTCCTCCATGCATGTTATGAGTTGACTTTTCTTCTTTTTTTTTTTCCAGAGCAGATATTTCTGACTGCAGCAGGCACTAGGCAAGGAAAGTACTTTTAGTAGGAACTCATCTTAGACCAGCTCTAGGATTTTGTTTACCTACAACACAACTTCTTAAGGCTCATAAAGAATGATGGACGAGAGCGGATCATGTGTCTCTCCTTTATTGCGAGTTTGTTTTCTGGCTCGGTGAAGTAGTTTTGAGCTTCTCTCCATTACTTTCACATTTCTCAAGTTCTGCAAAGGCTCTTCTGAGTCGCATATTTTGCACGTGTCAAAATCCTCCCCTCAGACATCTGAAGAACAACAAATCCATTCTGAATAATTCGACTGGCAGCTCTTCTCTTTGAGTATTCGCTATTTTTTGCGAATGGGCTTTTGATACAGACATGTAAGTCCCTCTTATACAAGTGGAGGATGAGGCCTTAAGCCTGCCAAATCTATGGGGGGGCTAAAAAAGCTCTCTAACTAACTGACATGTCTGCAGGTTCCCAGAGTGCCTTCGCCTGTCTACACACTCTCTCTCACACACACACACACACACACACACACACACACACACATGCTGTGCGATTTCATCACAGATGCACTGTGCGATTTCATGTGTGTGAAAAGAGTGAGAATGTCAGGCGGCACAGCTGTGCCATGTCAGGTGGAATCTGTGCTGAAGAATACGCATGTGCATATATCCGCTGTGTGGGACAGAACGGTGGGTTGGGTGTGTAGGATCCTGGCAAAGATTCTGCATGCATTACATCTCCCTTCTGGCGAGAGGCAAGAAGACATTAATGAATATGACTTTTAAAAAAAAGAAAAGTAAGGGCTTTCGTAATCAGTGCAATTAACCACCAAGGGGAAATGTTTACTGAATTTCTCCAAGTGCTTCTGCCCAGCTCCTAATTCTTCATCCAGAGGAGGCCGAAACTAATGTCACCAAATTACCCCTGATATCATGCAAACTAATTTGAGAGGAGGGGGGTTTGGGGAAAGTGGTGGAGTTAAAATGTAATCATATAATAAAAAAGTCATTATGCGATGATCAGATTCAGAGTTTAATGGTTCACTTCCTCTAATCATAGAAGCAATAGATTCCTTACCAGTGGGAGTAGGCCAGAGAGGCTCTCAAGGAGATTTGCCTGATATATATGGGAGCCAAGAAACTAAGCTTTTCTAACTCACTCTTAAAACCCACCCTCACTGTTACGTATTGCATGTTCCCAACTGCCATTTTTAATAATGTTGTTTATTTTAAATATCAAATGATGTGCATACAGTTATTCATTCACTGACATACTACCTTTGTAGTATGTTATTGTAGGCTATTGTTTAGAGCTATTAGAAAAAAATTAGTATAATTTTAATTTCTCTCAGTGCTTGCCTTATTGATACCAATTGTTTTGTGTGTTTTTGAGGGCCTGAGCAGAAGTGTTTGTCTTCTTGTTTCTCCCTGGTTTAGAGAAATGCTTTGGCTTGATTAGGCCCACCATTGGTCCACAGGGGCAGGCAATGCTATTCACACCGACTCATACAAATCCCCCTCCATTCAACACATTGCTGGGTCCATCTCATGCTCCACAAGGACTCATTAACAGCAAAGAGATAAACTACACTAGTCATGCAGTGAAGAACAGAGCATTTGCTTTGGCATGTGAAGGAAGTCAAGTGATGGGTCTCATGGCTATCCACTCATTGACCCCATAGAAATGATTGTGCTTTACTGGAAGTGTGGAGGTTTGAGTACTAAAGTAAGGTCTTATATAGGCCTATGCAATTGTGTTTAGATGACATCATCATGTGAGTGAGCATCATGCACATTCTACCATCCATCCACATCTGTTGGTGAAAACATTTTCCTGATTTCATACCATGAGAGCAAAATCTTAAGTACTTGAGTGGAGAATCTCACACACCAAAAAAATGGGTTTTTATTTTGGTCCAGATAAATTGCCTGTCAAAGACACTGGGTGCTCACTATTATTATTTATTGAACCTCTTCTGTCCATTAGAAAATGAACTCATTGTATTTTTATGCCTCGCTTTTAGGTTGTCTCATCCCCCTCACAGCTGGTTATTTGGGCTTGACTTGTCTTAAACTCCACACTTTTGACTGACATGTCGCTCCTAACACAGCTTGGCATTAATGCAGTCCTCACAGCACTGATGGACCTCCACTCGTGTTATGGAGAACATGCCCAGCTTGCCACTCACCGCACAGACATTCCACGCAGCTCGCTAATAACACGACTACTTAACACAGCTGGTGGTTAGCATCGGAGATGCTGTCCTTGTGGTAGCACCACAGCCACTTTGGGCAGACAGGAGCTGAAAATGACTCTGAGCGGAATGACAACATGGTTGCCTGCACAAGCAGACTTCTACATGGGCGTTTTTTTGTTTTTTTTTTTTTGGATGGGGGGTCTGTCTACTGCCCCGAGTCCGCAGGGCACAATAAGATCAGACAGCAAGGCCTCGCCATGGCCCTGGCCCTGAAATATTTACACTTGGCTGGCCCTTCAGACGACAGACAGTGACATGGACCATTTATCACAGGGCTAAAGGGAGAAGAGGCTGAGTTCAGTGCCTGGGCGCATGTCTCCCCTGTGGCATTACCTCAGCATTAGCAGTTGATAAAGCACACACTCACGCCCACATCGGACACATCACACACTGGCTGTACAGGAACGGCCACCGCGGCAATTTGGCCCGGCACGTTAGACCAAATAAATTTCCTTTTTCTTTCTTGCATGCAGTCTAGCTTCCGCCTCCTCGTCCTTGTTTACAACTCTCCCAGTGATGTTTTCCACACCTCATGTCATTCAAATCTCTCAATGACAGTTTCTTTGGCCCCTGAACGCCTCAAAACTCTAGCCAAATATCAACGTGGTCGGGGCTGGGCACAGTGTCTGCAGCTCTGGTGAAGATTAATGGAACTTTCCTGGCCCCTGAGCTCGGGGCTTGTATCTTGTCAACATCCGATCCTTCAGTGAGCAAAGCACAATTACAGTGCTTTTATCGACAATGTTTTTTTTTTCTCTCTGTTTGGCCTTTTTTATTACTGCCAGCTGTCAGGAAAGAACCTCTATTTCCCTCCCATCTCCAGGCAGAGATCTGCCTTCCCCTCCCATCTCCATGCTGGCATCCTGAGGCATGAAATTTAGATGTCTTGTGAGGTGCAAGAGAAAGGTCAAACAATTTAGTCACTAGCCTTTGAGAAGATACTCATGCTTTGCATACCAAACAAGCCCGAAGGATCTTGCGAAGACATAATATGAAATCTCAAGACAATATTTGACATTAAAAGTTTTTAAATTACGGTCTGTTGATTTCAAACAGATACTTATACAACTGGTATTTTCTGTTTGAAGAACTAGGCATAGGACAGCTATTTATTATTATTTTATTGAAAGTCCATCCATGCTGTACATGCCTGTGTTATATATGGTACTGAAAATAAAGGCAATATATGAAGAGCTCTTTTCCAAAACGCTATAAATCCATTTTGATTGTTTTGAGAAAAATGACATTTATTTACCCAGACCTACATATTTTGAAAGTATTTCATTTATCTAGTTAAAATTGACTGATAGCTCAGTCTGAACATTATCAGCAATAATAGACAAATCAAACTACAATGTTAATGATTATAAATCCAAAGTTTATTTTATTTCTTTTCAAAACGCTATATATCCATTCACTTTTTTAAGTTATGAAAGCATTCATTTGTTTTTGAAACAAGAGAACATACAAATAATATGAGGGACACTTGGTGTACAGTACAATAAAAATCACAGCTTGACAACAAGTCAAATAACAGTATCATTAATACATTCAATAGTTAGTGCTGAACATAAGTCATTCAATATTAGACAAACAAATTGCCTATTAGTGCATTCTGAAAGCAACATTCCACCATTTCTGAAAATATGCTCATTTTCTATCTTCCTTGAGTTAATTAATTGAGCCATACCCTCTTCCTGTTCATCCAGTCCTCTCTGAGTCTGGCAATACCACTTTCAAGCTCCAAATTAGCATGTATCATTGAAACGGATTGGACCAAAAGCATCTTGCCTGGTCTAATCTGATTCAATGATAAATGCTAGCTTGGAGCATGAAAGTGGTATCGCCAGACTCAGAGAAGGACTGGATGAACAGGAGAAAGGTATGGCTCAATTAATTAACTCAAGGGGAGATGGAATATGAACATTATTTCCATGAATGGTGGTGTGTTGCTTTAAATTCAAATTATCAACAAAATACATTCAATAGTCGTACATTCAATAAATAATTCAAAGTAAGACTTATACAAGACTACAATCCTTAACACAGGATTTCTCAAGTGTCATCCAAAATAGCATGTGCTAAATGACATTAATAAAACATGGCAAGACTGATTCACATACATATTTTTCACCATAACACAGAACAGATTAAATAAAACGCTACATTACATTCACATGGCAAGACAAGCAATGCTGATACATACGTTTTACCATAACACAGAACTGATAAAATAAAACACTACATTACAATACATTCATTCACTACACTGTAGGAATTTATTCTGGGTCTTCATCACTCTGGTGAGCATTTTCATTCACCTCAGATAATGCATCATTATAAAAAGCATTCACTGCCTCAGATACACCAATTGCTTTCAGCAGTGCAAGCACATCCTGCTTTTTTGCGACCTTTACTGTAGTTTGGTTTGCAAGTATGGCAGGTTTCAGGTCTGCCCACCTTTTGCCACGTTTCAGCACACTGTGGAAGCAGTACTCTCCATTGTATGTGGTCTTCATGCCAACTTTGTTGGTACTTAAATCCAGCACACGTGCTTCACTGATCTTGAAGCTTCTCTGCGATTTCACGCACTCTTTTGCGGCCGACTTGTAATCAAATGCCTTCCAGTCTGTGCCGTAAATGTAAACATTGCCAAACTGCTGCAGGAGTGAATGATATTCTTGTGGAAGCAGGATGGTGTCAATCTTTCTGATCTTCTGTTCAATCCTGCCAAAAACTCTATCAGCAGGGAGATAGCTGTGCCCTCTGACTGGAAAGGTGTGCTCAATGCAAAGATTGGGAAAAGTCTGTCTAAGTTCCATGAGCATGGAGACCACACTCATATTCTTATTTTGGCCATAGCATGAGTCACTGAACAGCCGAAGCCCCTTGGATTGACGAACTTCACCTCAAGGCGAACCTTGAAGCAGTCATTCAGTGCGGATGCAATCATATTACTGTCCTTGCTACTTTCATTTTCTTGCCACACATACAGATGGACATCCTCCTTTGACTGGTGGCTGTTCTCTCCATGGTGTCTAACAACTCCAAATAGGTACAGATACATCTGACGAGAGTAATAGGCTTGCCCTATTGGAGTTTTTGGAAGTATCAAGTTCTGCATCATGTCAAAGCAGACTGTTACACAATCATTCACAACTCTGCCTAATAGGTCATAGAAAACACGAGCTCTGCGACGATGTAAAATGAATGATGCAGATTCTATCTGCTTCTCTGCTTCAGTAAGAGTTGGATCTGTGATTCTGATTTTGTATTTGGCACAATCAGAACATGCATCTGTGGCTGGGTGGCCAAACCCAAGATTGAATTCTTTGGAAAAAACAGAATAATAGAGGGAGTAACTTGTGTGTGCATGGTTTAAAGCCTCAAAGAGATCGTGCATCTTGCGCACATTAAGGTCACTAGGTAGGTACTTGCGGCCCGGTGCTCCTCTACGTCCGTAGTGGCTGGCTCTGCATGTGAAGGTCTGTATGTGATTGACAATGAGTTCCTTTTTACTGATGTTTTCAGGAGTGTTCCTCGCACCACCCCTTCGCTCTGGACGAGCCTCCGCAGTTTCAGCGTAGTATCGAGCCACCCGGGAGGCCCGGTCTTTGCTAATGCCTGGTGAAAAATACAAATAAATAAATTATTTGGTTGTAGGTCATTTAGCAACCTAATGTGAGACCAATAGAAATGCACACCATTACACACAAACATACTAGCACAATACACACAATGAACTAACACACTTTTTTTTAACAAAAATGTACAAAAAGTAATAAAGAAAGTAGCCTAGGTTTAGTAGTCATTTCGTAGTAGTAGAGTAAACATAATTTTGTCCACTTCCACAACAAGATACTTCATGCAATTGGCATTGTGCATGCAAAAGGCACCACAATGATGCATGGTAAGCCTTTTCACAATCCATTCCTATTCAAGGTAATAAGAACACACCAGGGCTGCATCTCCCAAAACAATTACGATGATCGCGAGTCCTATGATGGTCGTAACGTGTGCGATTTGCTAACGTTATACCTTAAGATCATCGTAGCACTAAGAGCATTGTAGATTGCTTTGGGAAACGCCACCCAGGTTTAAACGATTCTAAAATGAAAACTGAACTCACCCAACACTGAGAGGAATGTGGCCTTGCACACAGGCACCTTATGCGGATGGCCGTCACACAGGAGGTTGTATTTGACGGAGACGTTCCTGTCTTTTTGCCGGTCTTTGTCGTCAACCTTCTGACGCTGTCGTTTTACTTCTGTTATCGTCATAAGATGAAGCAGAGCCAGGTCCTGTTCAACCTTACCAGGTTTGTCATGAAATCTTCGAAAATTCATGACTATGTCATCGGGTGTCAATTTATCTGCATGGCAAAAACTTCTTTCTGCGGTATGTGTACATGCTACGGCGGGAATCCATCCGCCACCAGAGTAGCGAATTCTCTTAGTTTGCTCCCGTTCATGGTTCTCTTTGTTAAAACGACGTCGTCTTCCACCTGGTGTAGGTTTTACAGGTTCTTCAGAACCATCAAAAGTATTTAAACCCACCAAACCCACCATTTGTTAAACTAAATTGCGTTTGACAGGCAAGCAAAACCTCTCGCTTCAGGCCGCCGCCATGTTGGAAAGTGTAGAACGCAGCGCAAGTTCTGATTGGTCGGGAGGATATATCGCACTTTGCCAAACAACAAGTGTAGCGCCTATCGCGGTTTGGAGAAAAAGTGCAACTTGCAGTGCAGTTTAAACAGGGAAATATAGCGATTTGGCATGAAACATTTATGGAGCAGTGTGTAGGCTCAGTATACAACAGAATGACGTGACAAACTCGTTTTTTTTAAAAATGGCGTTTATCGCGTT
>JAODXP020000010.1:17504454-17524454 GCA_027497455.2 Sardinella longiceps
TGGTACCCTGCTGTGCTGGTTTCTTGTGATATGTGTGGATGTTTTCAACGGATACTGTATACCATTGCTGATGTAGGATGGATGTGGTGTTCATTTCCATTCAGTCAGCCTCGAAAATTTTCACTAGGAGCATTTGTGCAAGCAAAGTACTTCACATTTCATGCTGTTATGATTTTAATGATGAAAAAATAAATTGCTTGTTCCAATCAAAAAGTCTTTCATATTTAATTCTGTATCAAACAAACATTGAACATTTTGCTCGTTTCGCACTGATTGCTTGTTTGATCAAGAAATAACCAAACGAATGCTCAGAAAGTTTAAAGTTTTCAACCCCAGTAATACTGGCATAGAGTATTGTGGAGCGTCAGCATAAACGTATGCACTACAGCTTCCAAAGCAATTCTTTGAAACTTTGACCCCACTGACTGATTTGCCAGTGAATTTGTGTGTAACAAAGGGCTAATTCCAAATGCTAAAAGGATTACTTTACAGAAAGCTAGTGCCGCATTTAGGAGCATTTCTTCTCTGCAAGTGATTAGCTCAGGTTTGTTACCCTAATGCTGCATGCCCCAGTAAATTCCTTTGAATGTGTAACAACTAACCGCACCTTTTCTTTTTTTTCCCTGGTAGATGTGTCTGTGAGCCTACTGTCACTGGTGGTGACAGCCTGTGGTTTGGCTTTGTTTGGCGTCTCTCTCTTTGTGTCATGGAAGCTGTGCTGGATACCATGGCGGGAGCGAGGCCTTTCCCCGAGCACCAAGGAGACCCACCCCGAACCCCCCCTCCAGCCTCTTCAGCCCCAGCCCATCTACACAGAGGTGGATGCCGTCCTCGACAGAAGGGACTGCGCCCGTGGCTCTGTGGTGAAGGAGACGACCCCGACGCCATCGCTGGCGCCCACCACCGCCATTCCGTCGGTGCCCTCGTCTCCGCCGCCGGTCACCACACCGACTGCTACGGCGGAGGCGGCCATGAAGATCAGCCACACCTCGCCTGATATCCCTCTGGAGGTGCAGTGCAAGAGCAGGCAGAACTCCATCCATGGGGGGACCCTGCGTATGCAGAGGCAGACCACCGACCCAGCGTCCACCTCTGTGCGCTCTACATCCCACTCCGAGATCGGGTCAGTAGGACATCACAACTCACATTATATAATCCCCAAAATATCTCATAATACTATTTGTATGCTTAAGATTCTGATCTCTTTTTGCTGGTGGGGGATGTCATGGTTTACGTTTTAAGCTGCCTTCAGGTTTGCCATTCACCTTCCAACTGAGGTGATGCCAGTGTATAACCAGAGGGAGAAAAAGAGGGAAGAAAAAGAGGTCACATAAGGCTCAACATTCAAAGTGGTTCTCTCTGTGATAACATTGTAAATATGATGCTATGATGCAATCTCTGAACACAGTTACTGTATGAACAGTGCATGTACAGCATGCAGTAATGAATGATATAGTAGACATAGAAAGTAGGAATGAAGAAATGAATGAATAGATTCAGTAGAAAGAAAGTTTTGGTTGACAAATTTTTCCCCCCAGCCTCAGAGAAGCATTTGCAACAGTCCCTCGTGTGTGCGATCATCTCCAGGTCAGAAGTCCGTCCAATGAGCCATGCATATCATGTGGGCTTTTGTCAAATCATTCACACTTCTCTGCCATGGACGCTTGATGTGATAAGTTTATGCGGAAGTACCGGAGGGGGTTGATTTGCACTGAAGCCAAATGTTCCAGCTGCAATATTCCGCTCCACTCGCTAGATCAGCCCCGATAGTTTGCAGACAGTGAACAGAACTCATTTTAAAACATTGAAAATGTGCTGCAGCATTTGCGTCCCCTCTCCAACCACCCCATCACACCCACCCCACCCCACCCCACCCCACCCCCTGGCACCCTATTGCCCATATCAATCTATTATGATTTCAAAATTCCATCCCGGTGTTAGCGTTCCCCTTCATTTTACCTTCAGGAGTGGCACTCTTCCCCTACACTTTAGAAAGACTTCCCTGCTTAAAGATTCCGCGGCAGTGCGGGAGTCAGTGACAGACAGGTGCGAGCATTCTCACCTGAGACGGATGAGATCCATTCATCCACAAAATGAACAGGAGGCTCGATGCAGTGGCTTCTCACCCGTTGATCCCCTGCTCATCTACTTCTCTCTCTCTACACTCTACTCTCTTTCTCTCTCTCCATCCATTCCCCCCATACCCTCAGCCATTTAACTTCTACCTGTTTTTCTCTCTCTCTCTCTCTCTCTCTCTCTCTCTCTCTCTCTCTCTCTCTCTCTCTCTGTGCAAAAAAGGAATAATTCCATCCGCCGGCAGATGAACCTGTCCAACCCAGACTTCAACGTGGCTCAGTTCCAGAGGCAGGAGTCGCTGACAGGCATGAGCCTGGGCCGCCTCAAACCCGAGCTCTACAAGCAGCGCTCCCTGGAGGGTGACGAGGGCCGAGGCAGCCGAGGCGTGGGTTGCGGACGCCTGCACTTCATCCTCAAGTTCGACTGCGACCTGGAGCAACTCATCGTCAAGATCCACCGCGCTGAGGACCTGCCTGCCAAGGACTTCTCAGGCACCTCGGACCCCTACGTTAAGATCTACCTGCTTCCTGACCGCAAGACCAAGCACCAGACCAAGGTGCACCGTAAGACTCTGAATCCCATTTTCGACGAGGTCTTCCTGTTTCCTGTGGCCTACGCCGAATTGCCCATGAGGAAGCTGCACTTCAGCGTCTACGACTTTGACCGCTTCTCGCGCCATGACATCATAGGCCAGGTAGTGGTGGACAATTTCCTGGACCTGGCAGACTTTCCCAGGGAAACAAAGCTCTGCAAAGAGATCCAGTATGTGTCCTCGGTGAGTACAAACCCACTTACTTAACACTTACAACATCACAATCACAATAAAGCCTACTTCATCTAAGCATCACAACTCATATAAACAGAAGAGAAAAGAAAAAGACCCCAGTCATCAGTGGTGGTTAAATACATACAGATTCATACAGATACAAGAAACGTAAACACAATACACAGGTAATACGCAGCTCATTTAAAAGCAATATGCAAAGATTGCTTGAAATACAATATGCATGAAGTGCTACTTTTGACATGTGCACAGCAAGTCCTCTCTACTCTCTCTAATGTAGCCACATATATTGTTCTGCTGAACACTGGGAGCTTATTAAACTGGAGAGTGGTTTTGCAGTTATTTTTGTCAGTTGGAGTTTCAGAGGTCTTCTCGAGACCTTTAGAGCTGGCCATCTAGGAAGGTCTTGCAATCTCTGCTGCGCTGAGACAACAGCAGGCTCTGGGTGTTAGTGATAATGATGTAAAGTAATGGAAAGAGTGCGGACGCCCCGCTGCCTGAGCCTCGGCCCGCTGCATTAAGCAAAGGCTTTACTCTAATGAGACGAAAATATTGACAAGGCAGTGGCTGGTTACAATGCAAATGCTTGCAGTGCAGTCGCCATGGTGATCATGGTAGATGAAGCTAGTGTGTGTGTGTCTCTCTCTCTCTCTCTCTCTCTGTGTGTGTGTGTGTGTGAACACCTCTTTCCTCCCTCATCTCGACTCCACTCATCAGTAGAACTCCCAGTGCTTTGACATCACTCACATTTCTTTTGTGTGTCCCTGTAGCTCTTGTATCCACTGGTATCTCTGCTCATCTATCTTTTTTTTCTTTGGCGTAGTGGTGTAGTGGATTCTGTATGCTTTCCAATCCTGGTTGTACTTTTTAACTCAGAAGGGAGGGAGTAAGCCGTGTGTGTTGGAGACTTCTTCTCAGTTGTCCTATATTTAAACACAACACATGTCTGCCCCGTGCATGTGTGAAAAAAAAGTGCACATTCCAAAACAGCTGATTTCTCTCACCCGGGAAGGTGTTTCTCAGCCAAATCAAAACCAAACCAACACTCTCCATTTTTCCCTGAAACAGCCCCTGGATGCACTCAGCCTCCACCCCACCCCACCCCCATCCCCATTTGATTCATGTTTGGGACAGACTTGATAGATTTGGGTTATGGCCTCCTCTTATTTCATGACTGCACAAGTCATCTATCCTAGCCTTTCTCTGGGGGCATGAGTGATGGAGGGATCATTTCTGGTGGTGGCATCTGATCTCCAGAGGGGAGAAAGCTAAATGAATGGAGGTTGGGGCTTGCAGAGAAGTGGGAATCAGGTTGATGGAGGCCATAGGGAACAGGCCCATAAACCCCTCACCCCTAAACTCTCCATGGGTTTACACCTTTAGTTTGCTTCTAGTTCTAGTCCTACAGTAGTGATTGCCAGCTTTACCAACGATTCATTCTACAGTAGTGATTGCCAGCTTTACCAACGATTTATCATTTTCTACAGCTTTTGAATTACATTATACCTGTTAATCTCCCAATCACCGTATATAGCCCTTTTCCTACTGCACTTCTGTTCTTTTCACAAATAGGCTGACACTCGACATGATTTCACTGCATTTATACACTAGTAATCATATTCATATGATTTGACAAATAAACTCCCTTGTATCCGAGTACAGTAAATATTCCCCATAAAGCTACTTTGTATTGCATTTGGAATTCCCCTGGGAATACAGCAGGATTCATGGTTGAGCCAACAATCTCCACCTCTCTCCGGGTCTTGTGAGGTTGTGAAAGCATTGATTAAGTGCCATAGCTCATTAAATATGGACCTGGTATTCATCAGCTCTCCTTTCAGCATTTGCGTTTAAGGTCAATTAATTTTCGGTCACCCAGCAGTGCTTTGGAGTCAATATGGATTCAATACATCGGTGGGTTTGTGCTAATGAAGACAGCAGTCACTCGCAGTACGACAACGATAATGAGAGCATTCCTTTTGTACTTATTGCTATCAATCCTTGCTGTGCTTTTGGCATCCACGCTTTTGCAATCACATTGGGAGACAAATGCCACCCATGGGAGACATACATAGCATAATTCCAATCAGTTCTGTCTGGTTCTCTAATCTGCTTAAAATGGTGGCAAATAAGAAGGAGGGGTTAAATTAGTGTTTATTGATAAGCGGTTAGCAGCCTTTGCCCTTAATATGACTTTAATTGAAACAGCATTCTTTTTGAGGTTTTTCATTTCCGACGTTGACTGACTGTGAGGCTATACACAAACAGTTAACACACTTTGGCTTTCATGCCTGTAAATCCATATCTGTGAAGTTTATGGATTGCATTCTCAATTGTGAATGCTGCCCTGTGGCAGCTAGACAAATCTATACTGAGAGGCTCAGGGTGGTAAACATTACAAGTAAGTTTAGAAGGGTAGCAGGCTTCACTCCGACCATTTTTCTTACTTTTAGAGTGCGGGCCAAACAGTTACTCAATTGAAAGACAGGAAAAGAAGGCTGCGCTACGCAGCACCATTCATTCACAGAGACGTGTTTCAGCGTTCTGCCTTCCTCAGTGTGTTCTGTGCACTGAGAAAGGCAGAACGCTGAATGCATCTGTGAATAAATGATGTACTTAGCCTACATACATACTTACAATTTTTTTTTCCTATCCTATAAAATTCACATACTCTTCATAATATAAGGAAATTCTTTTTTTATTCAATCCATTCCTCATTAAATTAGATGAAAATGCTGATATATCAAGTGTAATTCGCTGTTGAGTATGACAGCTACTCACATTGCGGTTTTCTAGCCTTTCCAATGATCAATGACTTTGTGACATTACCACTTTTTTTTTTTTAGTACAATTTCCATTAAAAATAAACCCACACATCTAGTTCATGTCATTACCACAAATGGCGTTTTTAACACTGACAGACTTGTGGTGGTGTGACAATGGGAAGAGAGTCTCCGTCAGCTCCTGATGAAATGGAGTTTGAAGAGGAGTTAATTAATGCATGACAGATGTGCATTCAGTCTCTGCACCACCACCATCTCCGCAGTGCGATGGAGACAAATGGTGGTGACACTGGAACCACATTCCCCCAGCAGCACCACCACAATCTCCAGCAACCCAACCCAACCCCAACCCCAACCCCAGCACCAGCCCCAGCACCAGCCCCAGCCCCAGCCCCAGCCCCCCACCCATCCAGCCGCTTGTTCCACATCCTCTCCTTATTCCATCATGTCAAGGTCTCCCACTGAGGCTCCTTGACTCCTGTGTGTGTTCAGCCCTTTAGTGTGAAACGGACAGAATTTAAATGGCTCCTAAGTCCACATCCAGTCATAATGGATCGGATGAGACACCAGGGAGACCTGACACACTTTACTGAATATTTCATAGGATTCTGCCAAAGGTGGGTGAGTGGCCTACATCCTAAAGAGTGATAAGGTTTGAGCCCTTATTATGATAGTCAAGCCCTTGAGCGTCTGGTTTGAATTAAATTTTGTCATATCGTGACATCCTCTGGAGGACCAACACAAGAACAATCTATTCAATCTATTGTAGGCTTTCTTTTGTCAGGTCCGGATTTATATTTGGTATGTGGTGAATCATTCAGTTCTATCCCTTCTTCAGATCTGCAAGTCTCCTTTGGAGCTATGCATACAAATAGGTACAAAATGCGCACTTGCTGTATGGATACACCTGTGCAGATAAAAGATATTTTTGTAGTCACTCATGTTTTATGGTCTTATTGCCCAGTGCACTTCAGAAGAATACATGTCATTTCTGTGTGTGTTTTTTTTTTAAACAAAATGGTCCACTTTTCAATGCAGATTTGTACTGATGGACCTGTTACACATCGAATACCTATTAATCATACTATAAAACATGCCTCGGACTGATGTTGCTATTTGCATTACTTAATACTCACATCATTTTAGCTTTGCATAGTAAGTAAGCTGTGCTGAGTTTGTTTTCAGCCAATACAGTCTCATTCAGCTAACACTTAAACAGTGCTTTTGTCAGTGGCACCGCTGTGACAAATAAGTATTCTGTGCTGCTGCTCCCTCACAAGATTTCTCAATATTGTTTGCACAGCCAAGAACAAAATGGCTCCCAGTAGACCTCGGCGCAGATAACCGCTCAAAAATATGGCTCAAAAGGTATTACCACATCACACTCTAATAGATCTAGTCTCCTGGGGGGCAACAAGGAATAAAAGAATAAGACTCACCTAATCCACCTTTATCCATCCTGCATCCATCTTAGGCCACATAATTTGCAGTTAAACAGGTTGATTATCAAGTCCTGCTTAAGACCTCTTGCTTCAGAATGTTACAGAAACATTTTCATAGTGATGAAGGGGTTTAAGAACGGGAGTTGACTTTTATCTAATTAGGCGCGGGATTAGTGATTCATCAAGTGACTCAGTCGATGATTTTAAACCTTCATCCAGCCCACTGTAAACAAATCATACTGATGAAGCCTTCATAGCCCCCCCAATGTTATTTCGGGCCCTGCAGCATGAGTCGATGGAATAGATTTGCATGAATATGGATTTCGGAAGGCCTATGAATTATGTTGTTTGTGGCTTAGGAGTTAATTGCATATATTTCCTCATCTTAAGCATTCCTCTGTGGTTTGGGGTACATTCATTGCTGTTTATTTAGAACACTTAATGAGGGCTACCGTGCACCGCAAGGGCAGTCCCTGATCAATGTATTACAGGATGCAGAATTGCTGATACTCCACTGGCATGTTGAACCCTGACTCAGACTGGCACTGTAGGATCATATGAAATTGAGGCATGTGAGACAGACCATGAGAGAATAAATGGGATTTGCTTTCGTCGAGCTTCACAGGAATTTTTTTTTTTCCGATTCATTTCAAACCCGCAGATGCATAATGGTGCAATAACAACCACTGCGGCAGAGGAAGAACCTGACATTTACGGAGTTTGCTTTCAGCCTCATGTGAATGCCCCTGCACATTACCGAGCTAAATGTCACTGTGTGTCATTCTAACATGGGGACCCCTAGGAACACCCTGGTGCACAGAGACCGGACCCAATAAACTGACCTCAGCTAAAGAGACAGCACATAGATTACCTCCCTTTGCTCAAAATGAATTGAAAGCCACAGCTTTACATTGAGTAAATTGGTCCCAATTTGACAACAAATAGGTTTGTGCCGAGCAGAGTTTGTTTTTAGATGACAAAGGTGTTGTGCTTTTTGTGATGGCGTGACTTTTGATTATTCCTTTAGATAGTGTTTGAATTACAAAAATACTTTTCAAAACATGCAGATTAACTGTCCTGTATTCCAATCTTTGAAAATGAAATAGATTGTTAATTTTTCTATGAAAATTAAGTGTTTACTCCAATATCCTAAGGTGTCTCCCGGGGCTCTTGCAGGACTGGGCTGTGTGCTCGTCAGACAGTGTGGGCAGAAGGCCATGTTACTGTGCTAGCAAGTGAACTGCAAGAAATAAAAAGCCGCAGTGACCTTTTCTCGACGAGGAATGGAAAAAAAAGGGACAAAAAAAAAAAAGAAATAATAAAAGTGCAATTGTGTGTGTGTGTGTGTGTGTGTGTGTGTGTGTGTGTGTGTGTGTGTGTGAGATGCAGCACCTGCGGGACTCAACAGGGTGCACTGCACAGATCTAACTCCTCTTATCTGTGCCACAACCCGCTCTGTGCCCCCCAGCAGCCCACCGGAGAAGCTATTAGGAAATGATCTGCAAATGTCAGAGGCACAGCGGCACTGTCAGAGTGACTGGCTGGCTGGCTGGCTGGCTGGCTGAGGGACTGCCCTGCGGTCTAGAGAAAGGAACATACTCTGGGTTGCATTCGTACCTGAATCCTATCAGTTCGATGGGAACTGCAGAGGATTAACTGCTTTTTAAACAGCTCGGCTGTTCTTTATAATGTCCTTCAGGCAGACAGGCAGATTTAGAGTGTGATATTTTTATGAATCTTTCTTTTTTGTATTACTGGCAGAGAAGAGGCATGGCTAATTTTGGATTAGGCTGAATTTTGATGGCAATTAAAGCATTGACGTTTCTTTTTTTCCCCTTTTTACATTATGGGTTTTAAGCGATCGTTGAGAAATTCATTCCACGTGTGTGACAAAGTGTCTGAAAAGAAAGTCTCACATTATCGGCCAAGTTATTTTCGGCCCATGTGTTAATTGAGCTGTTACTTTCTACAAGGGAACTGATGTGGTGTTAAGCTCTATTGCACTAAAGAGTGGAGAAGAGCAGAAGGGCTATACTCTGAAGCATCACACACACACACACACACACACACACACACACACACACACACACACACACACACACACACACACACACACACACTCAGCAGATGATCCCACTGGAGGGGAGAGATTGGGAATGGGTTGGGATGTCACCATCATTGGAAGCATCTCTTAATGGGCAGAAAATCTCAGGAAAATGTAAAACACTTTCTTTTGAGCAGGCCTAATACACCCACTCGATGATTATGATGATGGACGTGTGTAGATGTGTGTGTACCTGTGTGTATCTGTGTGTGTGTGTGTGTGTGTGTGTGAGTGTGTGCTGCAGGGGTGACAGGTGGTTGTAAAGGTGTCACGTCCATGTTTTAAAGATAGCAGTTCCCCTGTCAACACTGAGGCTGTTTTGCCCCTGCATTCAAACGCGACATGCAGTCAGTAAGATTAGATCCCAACCTGTCGCATCAGCTGCTGTTAGCACTGCGATTTAGCATGGATGTGCGGTGGCTCACCCACCCCGTGGTGAGGTTGCCACTCGTTTAAATGTCACACTGAAGACATTTCAAGACAAAAGGAGCCCGCTGCGTGAGCAGAAATAGCCCGGTGGCCAACATTTAATAGGCTTCTTTATGAAAGTTTGTCAAGAGAATTTTGCCTCTGTAACTCTCCCTGATAACAACAACTTTGACTCTTGCTGTTAGTCCTTCAACTTCCACCTCAGGACTTTTTTCAGCCACCAAACCAAACCCAAGGTTTACGCAGCGAACGCTACCTCGAGTCTCAGACCTCCGTCTTCACATTTGTGCCGCGTCAGCAGGAGGAAGCGATGGGAGAGTAGTTTCCGTGTACGAGAGCGATGATCTCCGTTGCTCTCGCAGATGTTCCAGAAAAGGTTATCTGATTTGGCCCATCTGCTGAGTACTTTATTTCCTGGTCCCACAGCAAACGACAGCAGCAGCAGCAGCAGCAGCAGCTCCACGCTGACTTAGAAGATTTGCTAGCTAGCTCTTTTAATAGTGACTTACTCTCTGCCATGAACCACAGCTCATTTAGGAGAACTCCAAGCAATTAGGCACTCTGTAATGATGCCAACTGCCATTTCTCTGAGACCAGTTGCTCCAGAGCTCGTTTGCACAAGGCTAAGGGTGGACTTTTATGACTTTCTTTTCTGTGAGTTTGGTGTTCCTGTGTCCAGTATTTATATGTCTAACATGGACACAATACTTTGTTTTTCCTTATTGAAATGAATTAGCTGAAAGTAGTAATGGTATCCTTGGATTGTGAATGGGAATATTATATATACTGTAAAGGTAAACTAAGTGACACGATACCTGATGTCTTTATAATGTCAAAGGTGCTACATTATACTGAAAAACATATCTGCTGTCCAAACCGTTCACCCCTTTGCCATCACATCACTCTTTTAGTGCAGACTACTCACTTACCTCCATCAGCAATCTCAACTAGGAAAGAAATGTCCCTCCATTACAGACCCATTCATCTGTGTCTATCTATCTCTTTCTCTCTCTCTGTGTGTGTGTGTGTGTGTGTGTGTGTATGTGTACTCACCTAACTTCAAAGATACCCTTCTGATATCTATCTATCTATCTATAAATGCAAGGAATGTCTGTCTATGGGTCACTCTGTCTGCCTGACCTCAAATTTGGTACAGTCTTGCTAATGGAATGACTGGATTCATGTATTCCATGTTCACACCGCTATGTGATGCTGATGTGTGTTCTTGATGGCTTCACAGGATAATGTGGATTTAGGGGACCTCATGTTCTCACTCTGTTACCTGCCTACTGCTGGACGCTTGACCATCACCATCATAAAGGCCCGTAACCTTAAAGCCATGGACATCACTGGAGCATCTGGTAAAATGCACACACACACACACACACACACACACACACACACACACACACACACACACACACACACACACACGCATAAAATACACACACGCACAAAGGATTTGACTAGCTCATACACAAACACACATGGCATCCACAGTATCATCAAAAATTCACGTCCAAGTTCACAGTCAGCACAATGCATGTACAATTATGTTTCTGTTCTCTTCTAGATCCTTATGTGAAGGTGTCTCTTATGTGTGATGGCAAGAGACTTAAGAAGAGAAAAACTTCCACCAAGAGAAACACACTGAATCCTGTCTACAATGAGGCCATAGTCTTTGACGTTCCTCCAGAAAACATTGATCAGATCAGCCTCCTGATTGCAGTAATGGACTATGACCGGTCAGTCTCAAGCCATGCCAATCTTTTTTTCCACTTTGTATTTCAATCTTTGTCCAAAATGCCATCAATTATGTTTTGTCCTTGCTTTCCCCTGCAGGAACATCGGCAAAACCTGCAAACAGTCCAATAGGTTGATATATCAAGCTAGATAACCACACATTTTGTTTCTCAAATTGTGTACAATGAATTGAATTACTGGCTGTTTCACTAGAGCACCAGGAGTCTTGACCTTTTGATTCTATCAAATTGTTCAGTGGAGATGTTTTTGCCGGACAACCCAGAATAAGCTGATTTGATCGATACATGCCTCAGGGAATAATGAAAACTCCTTGAAGCTGTCAGATAAATGTTGTATGGCCATGGCGGTCTTTTTTTCTCTTTTCCCTTTTTACTTTCAACTCTGCTCTCCTGTTTTTTCTTCTTCTTCTTTTTGTGTGTGTTTGTGTGTGTGTGTATCTTTTCAAATCAATTCCTTCTCCGTTCTTGGCTCGTTTACAGTGTAGGTCACAATGAGGTCATCGGTGTGTGTCGGGTGGGCAACGATGCGGAGAGCCTCGGCCGGGATCACTGGAATGAGATGCTGACATACCCCCGCAAACCTATTGCCCATTGGCACCCTGTAGTCGAGGTAAAGCCCCTCAGCATTCACATGAGAACTCCCAGCTAAGATACTAATGGAGACAAATGTTGCAAATGACTGAAGCAAATGAGTTTATTTATTTATTTTAGCATGGGCCTGTTGCTTTTTGGCAGATGTGAAATTAGGCAGTGGAAATCAATATGAGGTCCAAATTGCTGGCATATCATCAAAGAAAATATGCAATGGGCCGTCTTTTGGGATCCATCTCACAATTTTAGCATCAATTTACATGACTAAGAGCCTCTGATTTGTTTAGTGAACACAGCAAGGGTTGAAACATTCCGTATGCAGTTTATACAGTCATTTCCTTATTTAAAACAGAAGCTGTGAAGTAGGATTCCATCATGCAGGGCACATAGTCTCAGGGTTACATCATAACACACAGTTTGCAACCAGAAACATCATCCATCACCCTCAGAATCAATATCTGAAACCCAAGAGGAATATTGGTACACCACAAACCCATCTCTATTGAAATAAAGATCCCTTTGGAAAAGATAGACAAGCAACTCTGAAATCCTTTTTATTTTATTTTTTTATTTCATTGACATCTCTATCTCAAACGCGTGGGGGCCAAGGCCAAACGGATTTGAGGAAGAAATATATATATAAATTATATATTCACATTTTGGACATTTTCCAAGTAGCCCTGACAAAATGACCTGCATTTTTTGAGAAGGGTCACTGTTGAGGTTGTTGTTTTATGGCATGCAAAGCAATGTTGCATGCCATACAGACTTGTATGAGGGAGGAAAAAAAGGGAAGCTACGCCTCAGTTGGTGGGTCTGAGAACAGTTGACCTGCTCACTCATCCCAGCTTAATGGGTTATTTGTGTTGGCTTCAAAGGGATTCCAGCTTTTCTGGACACAGCGCTGGTAAACACACAGGGCCAAGGACAGGAAAGGGGATCAGGGGAAACGGACAGAAAAAGAAAGGAATAGGAGGCTAGGTGTTGGTGGGGTGAGGTGATCCCGTACCAAGGCAATGTGAGTGAGAAAGATGTGGTGGAGTGAAGAGACACATACACAAAGAAGACGTACAATGAGAGAAAGAGAGAGAGAGAGAGAGAGAGAGAGAGAGAGAGAGAGAGAGAGAGAGAGAGAGAGAGAGGGTAGGCTGATGTTTTATCTGGTTGCTACAGGGTCATTTGCCGCCGTAGTGCCCTGAAATCCCCGGTCCAAACCAATGGGAAGCACATCTATTATTTAGCAGTGTGCATCCCAGGCCATTTGAGTCAAGGTTACGCTGCCTTCACAGACCCCATTTTTCTTCAGCCCAGACTGATATTCAAAATACAGCTGTTGGTGAAAGCGTTTCAAAAAGAGCCCTATTTGAAACCTACGTATTTTAAACAGCTATACTGTGGTGCTGCTCCTGCAGAGAACCAGAGATTGTCTCTGTTGGTGGAAGAAATTCATGAATTCCTTTTAGGAAAGAAATAATAATTGCTGTGGGAAGACACGGCAGAGGAAAAACAAAGGAACAGGCAATTTATCATAAGAGGGGGAACTGGCTCTGGACAAATGGCAGTGAGAGAGGGAAAGCAATTCTGTCCTTTTAGATAACAACCATGAAGGCAGCTCGTTTAAGGCCTTTGTGTTGCCAAAGAGAGACAGAAAAGGAACCATTACTCTCCCACACGGAAAAAAAATGCTTTTAAAACAACCACTTTCAAAGCAATATTCAAGCCAGAACATATAGTTGTGTGTATAAAAGTGACTTGGTGCCGCATAAAGAAGGTTTATTCCTGCCTTTGAATGGTCTCTGCCTCCATTTGCAGGGATTTATAGCGGATACTTCCCACCAAATCCTTGTTTTTTAAAACAACATTTCTGTTTTGGGCTAATGCAAATGTTCTGCTGAATGGGAGTCCTTGAAGAAAAAGACTAGAGCTTGATAAGTATCTATTGATCGAGTGTACGAATCTCACTTTTCCTTCCACAGTATCAAGGGAGTGGTAGCGGCAGTCAAGGAGGATCCTGCAACTCCCTCAAAGCACCTCCATCACCCTGACCCTGAGTCCTGTCCCGCACACATGGCACCGTGAGGGAGTGAGCAGGCAGAGAGAAGGAGAAGGAAATGAAAGGACGAAAAGGGGACCAAAGCTGGCTGGATGAGACTATGACCACAGTACCAAGAGTGGAAAGGTGGATGATGAATGCTGAGAAAGAGAGAGAAATAGAGAAAGAGAAAGAAAGAAAAGAGAGAGAGAGAGAGAGAGAGAGAGAGAGAGAGAGAGAGAGAGAGAGAGAGAGAGAGAGAGAGAGAGAGAGAGAGAGCTCCATGGTCAGACCCCAAATGGCTCTGGGACGACAACTTTGCATGGTCGATGCGGATTGCCTAAAAGTTGCATGTTGAGTGGCATACAGTGTGGTTGTTTGTTTTCCTCTTAACATAATTTGTGGTGAAAGATACATGACGATTGCCCAGAGCCGTCACTATGGTTTCATGTCAGCTTCAGTCAGAAACTACAGTCAATGTTTTCTACCATAGTCTTGATACCTGTTTTTATTGGAGTGTCTCTGTATCACATGTTGTTCTAAAGGTTTCGTCCAGTTGCCATGGTTCCCTGAGGACACAGTGCATGAATCAAATTTGGTGGGGTACTCTCTGTTTTTTCCCTGTTTTTTTGTTATGAAATGGAATGTGAAGTTTTGTTATAACATCTCATGATGTTAGATGAAAGTTAATTTATAGACTTTGCAAGTGAAACTGTCAACAAACAAAATGTTATTAAACACATTTCTTTTCTTATGATATGTCTGGATCATTTTGAACCCACGCTGAATGTTATTCAGTGAAATGAATGTTATTCAGATGACATTCCTAAAGCTAAGATGAAAAATTGTCAACAAAATATATATGAAAATACATAGGCTACATGATTCTATACAATATATCCAGTCAATTAATAATTAATTTGTGGTTGGGTAAAAGATTCCAATCTACGTCTCTGCACCTCTCTTCAAGGGACTTCACTCAGTGTGGATGTTCCATTCATTCATTCATTCATTCCTTTATTCATCATCCCTATGACGATTTACAGCCTGCCGATATTCTTTACCAAGGCCGCACACACCAGTACCATATTGCTTCTTATTTTGACACATAGATTCATTCACACAGGCTGAAGGCAGCTGAGAGTGTGATCTATAAAGTGTTAGATGTATTCATATAACACATTTTAGCGTAACTGGTTCAATTTAGCCTCACCCATCTACCGGTGCTTAGATTGATTCCAGCAGGAAGGCAGGATTGATGTACGCTTTGTAGCTCAGATGATCAGTGTACTCAGTCATGGCCAGGAGCTATTGTCAACCATCTGAAGGCCTGTTTACAATTAGACTGGCCTGGTTTCACCAAATATAAAGTTATCCTCAGGGACTATTCCTGAACATCTTTTATCAGAACAGTGTACAGCTTTGAACAAGCATTGCCTGAGTATTACCATCTTTCTCCGAGCACTTAATGACACCTTAGCCCGAGCCAAGATCTCTGTGGCATACTGGTTTCCGTGGATGCCCCAATCAATTCCTTCTATTCTCTCCTCCTGGGTTCTAAATTGGAAACTACAGTCTGTCTAGGAGAACAAAGCTCTAGTGCTCACTGAGTGGATCACATTTTAAGGTGTGTGTGTCTGTGTGTGTGTGTACTGGATGTGTGTGTGTCTTTTTGTTTGTTGGTATTCTTTCTGCCTTTCATATAAAAAATCAGTCCATTATCTTGGAATTAAAGATACAAATCCATGCAAATATTAAAATGTGCACACAGATGAGAGAAAGTAGTGTACAATGGAAGGGAACTAAAGCTGTCCTTGCTTTGATCTGAACTATCATAGGAATACACATTTTTTTTCCTCAGCTACTCAACTACTCGGCTACGTACAATGATGAAATGTGTAGAATTTCACAGGCAATCACATTCAGGAAGCTTAATAGACAGATGAATGGCATAGCTCACTGCAAAACTCCATCGAAAGAATGTGTCAATCATCTCTTTTGTCAGCTGTGTACGGAGAGAATATTTTCCCACTCCTGTATTTCCACGCACTTTCTTTGTTAACATTAGTAGACATACACAGTTGAAACATTCAGGCAAGGCTTTTTGAAAAGATTGTCTAAAGAATATCAAAGTTACTCTTTCAGATAAACAGTTTTGTACCCACTGATAGATTATCCATCATATCATAAAGATATAGAGTATAGTATTGACAAGCACATGGCTTAATGCCCCTTGATAACAGTAATAGGTTAAAGTGTGTTATGTAAGTTTAGAAGCTTTCTGTCAGGCCTACAGACTGCATATAACTACATGGCATATTGTCGTTAAATGTGTATACAGCAGTGCAGCTGTGTTATGGCTGGGGGAATAGCCGGCGTAATTAAATTTGTATGCACACATTCTGAAAAGACATGACCTCGTGAAACACAGCAAAAGGAGCAGAATGGGGGTTTGGATACAAAGTGTTTGCCTCCTCCAGTAGCATCGTCACACCACTCCTCGCCTTTGCCAAAATGTCACGAAGGCAGTGAATTATTCAGAGCTCGTTAAGAGGCTGAGTGCCAACACACTCTCTCTCTCTGTCCCTCTCTCTCTTTCTCTCTCTCTCTCTTTCACGCGACATTGGTGGTCGCTCTCCACCGCTGAACAATCACGACCTGGCCCTCCTACACTCGGTCAGGCCTGTCACTTAACAGCTGTGAGGCGCCGACGCTCCTGAGTGCCGGCCATCGTTAGAGGCTCGTTAGAGGGTACGTTAGGGCCTCATTAGGAGATGAGTGAAGTGAGTGGCATGCTATAGCAGCAGCAAGTCAACATCCAAGAAGACAGTCATGATGGTGCTCCAACAGGTTCATGTGCCTGAATTTGTCACTGTTTTCTTTTTTCTTTCTTTTTTGCTTTGTTTCTTTTTAACAATACACCACAATAATGCTAGCATGAGGAAGAATGCAAGAAATGGATACAGCCTATAGGCGACAGCACACTGGTAATCCATAATGCACTTCCTTGGTATTTGCCTTTTTAGACCCTGAGAGCAGAGATAGATACACCAAGGCAAGTGCTGTAGGCTGTGAGTACTTATTTTCGTTGCAACACTAAGTTTTGGTTAGGATTAGGATTGCACCAGTAAACTCCATAAAAGCCATAATTACAGTAATAGGTTTAGCTAATGATGCCTTCAGCAAATCTAGTTACTGAACAACCAGACATACCGGACTGGAATACTGATTACTTTATTCAGGGCAAAAGCAGCAATACATTTAAGGAAGATGCCTTTGTCTTGAAAATAATGGAACATGACTGTGATGGCACACGCAGCAGGCTCTCTTAAAGAAGATTGAAGTCAACATATATTATATTATATTATTAATGATATAATCACAATAGAAATTCACTGCACTGCAACATTTCAAAATCCTTCTCAATTACCCTAGAAGACAATATGTGGTCTCGGTCTAGTCACTAAACCACTGGTCACTAAAATTCCTATCCTTACCTCACCTGTATTATCATCATAGCACACTATTACAGTCTCCTAATGGACTGCGAGACGTCTGAATTGCTCACTAAAATTTCTCTGCCGCATCCCAGACTACGGCTGAACTGAGCTCAGTAATAGCTTCCAGATGTCTCTTTGTGGCCTCTCACCTGTCGGGCCTGAAGACGAGTCTCATCTTAGTGGTGGAATGACTCACGGCCCAATCACCATCTAAGTGGAACCTTCTCTGCTATTTAGGGAAGCTCAACCAACGCTAAAGCTTCTAAGCACTACTGCAGGTAATGTCAGGTTGGTGAGTTTCACAGGTGCAAGCAACCTGAGAAGGCAGCAAACTAAACCAAAAACTAGATGGTACATCAGATAGATATGTACTACCATAGGCTACATACAAATAGCCCAACAATAGCAAAAACTATGGCTTTACTCTATATGGATCGTAACCTTAAAAACACAATACGACAGCAATATACTGTGGACCTATTAATATTAAATACGTCATTTAATTTATTTAATTTATTTTTGCCAATTTCTTGTATTAAAAATCTAAATATTACACATGCTGCGGATCAGGTTGTGACCTGTCTTCATCGGGTGGAGATATTTTCCCACTCCCAGGGACTCCCTATAGTGCAGACAGAGGGAGAGACTCTGTGCATCAGAGGAGAACTCTCTGGATGATGGGAAGGATAGAGTGAGTTTCCCCTCTCGCCTTAAATGCAAGCATGGCCCATCCTCCCCATGGAGCTGTAGGCTACAGAGAGGGAGATAGATTCTTCATGAATCTTACATGAGAATGGCTCTCTGAACACATACATTTAAGTGTCCATATGTCATAGTCAGGCAGGAACAGTAGGATTTCTTTGTTGATATAAATCATTTTGTATGTTAGCGTTAAAAGATAACATCTCTTTTTGCCCCTCTCCCTCTGCAATAACTACACAGATAAAAAACACATTTATACAACATACTGTAGCTGAGAGGAGTTTAAATTATCTGCTAGACTTTCATGTGGCATCAACAGTGCAGGAATAAAGTGAGTCAAAATGACCAGTTTTGAACAGTTTGCTAATTGTTGCTAATTAGCATATTAGCAAACAACCGTTGCTAATTGTCTTCTAACATAGCAGACAGTAAAACATTCCCATCATCAGTCCCACTTGAGGTAGACAGTCCCAAGGCTATTTATCATAAAGCTTTAAAGGCAGTAGTATACTTCAGCAGATGTTCCTAGCCATGCTAATGCGATCATTCTTCCACTTAAGCCTCTAAGCCAGAGATATCTCTGAGTCTCAACAGCTAAAGGAATGGGAATATCCGCTAAACGTCCACTAATTAAGATTTATTATTTCTGAAAGATCCCTCACCGTCTACTCTCAGTGCCCACAAAGATGTGTCCAATGCTCAACAACTGCATCTTTTCTATCCTTCAAGACTGTCTGGATATGGAGCCAACCCCCCCCCCCCCCAAAAAAAAAGCTGTTATTTCTCATAAAAGATGTCCGACATAGTCTAAGAAATTGAAGAAAATGAAGATCGGAAGAGCTGAACAGCCACCAAAGGGTATTTGTTGAGCTCTGTTTTGCCTGTGCCCATGCTCAGCTGAGTCTCTGTAGCTACGTGTTTGGAGTGGTTCTGGTCCAGGTACTGCGACAGTTGGAGGCCTGGCCATCGCACAGGATGCACATTATCAAAAGCCCATGTGAGCCCAGTGCCAACGCTGCCAGGTCCGAGCTCTGCCAAAGAACAGAATGAGAGGCAAGAGAGTCCCGGGCAGTGTGTGTGTGTGTGTGTGTGTGTGTGTGTGTGTGTGTGAGCAGGATGGGCACTGAGAGATATAAATATGCCACTGAGTCCTCTCTGCTGTACTTTTTGCAGGATTGCCGTGAAATATTAATCTGACCCAATAAATGGGATCAAAGGCAAAAGATCGAGGGGGCTTATGGGACTTTCCTGTGCCCAGGTGAACAACATGGCAGTCTAAATGGAGATGTTACAGCATCCCTTTAAAGGAGTGAGCGGAAGTGAGGGGGATGGAAAGGAAGGATGAGAGACAGAGGGTGGAGAGAAAAAGACTGAGATTTGCAGACACCATATGAGGAGAGAAGTGTGTGTGTGTGTGTGTGTGTGTGTGTGTGTGTGTGTGTGTGTGTGTGTGTGTTTGTGTGTGTGTGAGCATGTGTGTGAGTGTGTTTGGGGGTGGGGGTGTTGGGAGTGGTTTAAAGAAAAAGAGAGACAGACGCATACAATGAACAAAGAGAGAAATAGAGACAGACAGATAGGCCAACAGACTGGCACCATGTGAGCTGTTTTCTGTGCCCAAACCTGCTGTCTTTGGGTGCTGATATGCTGTAATACTGATCAACATGATCGCCATCAAGGCCAAGGCTGCTGATGAGATGAATTTGCCTTGCTTGTCTGTCCAGCCAGCCCTTGTGTGTTGCCACCACCAAATGCATGTTCATTCCTTCCCTCTGTTTTGTATAGCCTACTGATGTC
>JAODXP020000010.1:17529454-17559529 GCA_027497455.2 Sardinella longiceps
GATTGGATTTGTCTTTAAAGAGCATCGTCTTTCCCCATCAGCATTTATCTTTGGCCTCATGTATGCTTATCCAAAATTGTGTAGAATGTTGAAATTATATTTCACCACAAGGGGAGAGGGAAACACTACAGAATCCTCCTAATATCTTAAACAAGTCTCTTCTGATGCGTTTGAATATTGGTTTTAAGCTCCCTTTTGGCAGCATACTGTGCTAGTATGCTAGTCAAGTACAAAGCACCACCTCCTGCTAGTGCCTTTCAGCCATATACCAGAGGTATGGAGAACAAGAGGTGTGCTGACCTATGGGCATTGGCAAGAAACAGTTTTTGACAGCTGGCATTTTGACCAACGTCCCCTTGTGACGGATGACATTATTATGACCTAAATGTGACACATCAGGCCAGACATCTAAGGTCATTTCTTGATAGAGGATCAAAGCCTATCAAATTCCTTGTTGAGTCTCTGTTAAGAAATATGACAGGGTTTTTAATCCATTCTAATACCCTGTTGCATGCCGTAGAACAGATGGATTGATGGATATTAGCAAATGAACAAATGGCTGACATGGTGACACATGACATTCCATACAATAATAATGTGATGCTCTTGAAAGTGATGCCTGATCTACTAATAATTGATATTCAATTGATATATCATCATCTGTGCCTAACCTGCACTTTTGGCATCCAGTCACAACTAGGCCTATATAGTGATAATTTGGAACCTTGTGCACAAACCAACCCCACCCCCACCCTCACTCTGTCTTATCCTCTGTATTCTCCCCCTGATGCCTCTGTCACAGATGCCAGTCTGAATTAGAGGAGGAGGTAGACTGTGGCTTCTGGATGTTTGTATGAGAGAAAAGATCTCTCTCGAGCTTAGTTTAGTATTATTCCAAAATTCTGTTGCTTCCAAAGCGTTTTTGAAGTATTTTCCCGCATGCATTGCATGGTTTTTCACACATTATATAGACACCACTTCAAACAGACCTTGACAGTGCTGAACACAACACAAAGCAACACAAAGTAACACAAAACAGTTTTTTTTCTTCTTCTGCTTTTAATCTATACATTTATTGAATAAAAGACATTTATAGTGTTACCTGATAGAGCAGTCTTCATTGTAGACTGTTAAGACCGGTAACTGTTGCCAAAATATGCAGGGGAATGTAGGTTTGGAGGACTGGGTGGAGGACGTTCTCTTTAATGCTCTTACATCATTGGAATGGCCAATGCATCAGTGTAACATGCGGCTAGTGAAACCAGTCCTTGGTTATGGTCATGTTTATTGGCATTACACTAGTGGTTACTGTGCTACAGACAATTAAAACAGACATCAAAATAAACAAAACTGTCTACACTCATTTGCAACACAATTTTTCTTAAATATTGTGGAGGTTTTACTGTGCTTCCCTTATCTTTTGTACCAAATCAGTTCCCTTGACACTGAGACACTCAACTGAGAGCAAAAGCATTGTTTTAGAGAATGATTTGTAACGTATAATTTGGGTGTTTTTTAATTGCCTGCCTGTACTCTGTGCTACTCAAGCCTTCTTATAAAATCACCCTGCTTTCCCTTCGGAACACAGAAATGTTTTGTTTACTGCAGCGTTGGCTAATTACAACCCTTCTTTCTTTCCCCTCGCCAGAGGGAGTGGAATTTGAAAGGAGAGGCCGTTTGTTTATGAGCTTTGACAATAGCTACTCCTCACTGTGGGCAGCAAACAGTATGCTATGCCATAGATTATCTGAATGATCTCTACAGTAGCCTAGGTTAGAGAGTATCTGGGTTCAAATTGTAGTAAACCATCAAATAATCTATTAGTTCATTCATTTTTGTTTCTGTTTAGTACTTGGCAAACGCTTTTATCTAAAGTAACATACAATACAATAAATGCAAAAGGTGAAATAGACTTCACCGTGTTCCTTCTTTTCTCTCTCTCTCTCTCTCTCTCTCTCTCTCTCTCTCTCTCTCTCTCTCTCTCTTTTCTCTCACATTCTCCCCTCCTGTTGAAGAGGGGCTAGCCACTAGAGTGATATCAGGTGTCACTAGTCATTCTGGGTGATCCTGTACTTGACACGATGGCTGAGGTGTTGTCAGGTCGATTACATGGAGACTAGTTGATTCAGGTGCATGGTCTCAAGCGTGATGACATGGTGCTCTGTCAGTCACACTGGGAAACGCTGGTTACTGATGGTGTGACAAGACCCATGAACTATGAGACAGTGAGACAGAGGAACTAAAAGAACTAAAAGATGATGGGAGTTATTGTAGCTTTTCCTACCAGATATGCCATAGCAACATCAACACAGCAATCCACCAGTCTTGGAGGCTTTGTTCTCATACACTTTCAGATAATCAAGGATTTATAAAGTACTTGTACATTAACTGACGATTCCGTAAATCTAAAGAGAATGCGTGAAAGGATAACACATTTAGCAAATTTAGCATTGCAGTGAATAAACTTCAGATGCAGGATTCCCACAATCTTTTATACAGTTTATGCACCAAGCAGGATAGTAGTGTGTCTCATGCAGGCACACATGAACGACTCAAACATGATAAAAAAACAGATTAGAACCAATAGTCCATAGCACAGACAAGGTCTCCTATCTGCACTTTACTGTAGTTTCACAAAGGGACCAAAGGGACAATGTATAGGCTTACTGCAATATGCTGTAGGGGCTTGAGCTTCAAACAAATTCATAATACAGAATTAACCTAATCCAGAATACAGAATTAACTGCAATTTCATAAATATTATTTATTACTATACATTCTGCATTCTCTGCTTTTTACCCAGTTGCAATTAATAAAACACACAGCACAGTGAACAGACAGTGAGGTGAAGTACACTCTAACCTGGCACAGTGTGGCTGTCTGCTACAGTGGCCAGCGGGGAAGTTAGGTGACTTGCTAAAGGGCACTTCAGCTGTGTTCCACTGATCAGGAATCGAACTGGCAACCCCTCGGTTACAAGCCTGAAGCCCTAAGCAGTAGGCCACGGCTGTCCAATTACCCACAACTGCTCTGACACAGTTGTGTCTGACTCCAGGGACTGGTGAGGGCGAGACTGGGTGGCATGAGGTCTGGCTGAGATCCTGTACATCAGGAGGGGGGACTGAGACCTAGTGCGCTCTGGCCCAATTTAACCTCTGCTGCAAAAGAGATTTTCTAACTGAAATGATTTATTCATCATTTTATTCATCATATCATATCATCCAAATGGGCTGTAAGCTTTCTTTTTTTTACCCGCCAAAATTACTCTTAACCTGTATATTGGCTAATTTCGAGCCTACCTATTGTACAGATATGAAGTTCGGTGTAAATATATTATGATTGTTATATGTAATTTCTTTTTTGAGAGGATATGCTTGTGGAACATGCAGATGCGGAAAGATACATGCATCTGTGCTGCAGAAAAATCGGTGCTTTTTCTGACAGATGTCAGCCTCCCGTTTCATTTGACCGATAAGGTCCTGCTAGTTTTGGCAGCGCTTTTAACACTGAATCACTTGGAGCTGTGTATGCACAGTATTGTCCAACCCAGACTGCTTGTTGCTTTACAAGTCTGAAATGCCAGCCTGCTTATCTCACTGACAGCCAAATCCCCACGGCACTGTTAAAACAACAGCAGTGGTGCACAACAAGCTTTAATGGTCAGTCAATTTATACTACCTCTCAGGAGGGACAGGGCTACTCTTGGTGTGTGGGAGTACTTAGCAGTGAGGTCCCTGCAGAGGGAGATATATCATCAAAGCCAGAGGAAGAAGAAATGCTACCCTCAGTTTCAGCACTGTTTGTTTTGCCCACCATGCGTAAGTTCAGACATTAGGCTGAATGGAAGAGGCATGATAAACAACCTTGTTAATTTCTTCTGGAAAATGTGCAAAATGGATTTTCTCATTACTGAATGTCATCTATTGACATCATAGATTAGTCTTTGGTCAAGCAATGTAGTTATAGCAAACAAGTTTAGTGTTTCATCACATAACAAAATAATTTTTCAACCAAATCACACATTTGAGATTTCATGGTTTTATAAAGTCGTCCTTCATATCTCTGTCTTCCAGTAGTTTCAGTAGGCTTATCCTCATGTGATCCCAATTTTATAGGAAAAATACTGCCTTGTGTTACTGGAGAAAGTCTGTTTGTTCAGCCCTAAATGTATAATAGGAATGTCATTATGTGCAGCCTATATTATGTAGAACTAGACCAACTGCTGATAAGTTCAACATGATCAGCAACCGGTCTGGCCTGGGCCTGAGCTTTTTGTTGACTCGGCCCAGGAAGAGATACAGTAGTCATAGGGTCTAGTCAACAAGGAGTGACCCGGGAGCTATTGCTGATTTTGTCCTGTTCTGTGAAGCAGCACCCAAAGCTTTAGTGCGATTGATCCAAGAATTGTAAAACGTGACTTCATCTCAAGTTAATTGATCCCTAGCCCTGTTTTCTAGGTTGCTGAGTGCTGTCCATTAGCCAGACAAGTCAGTCTATAACATATAATATATAGTCTGCCGATGATGTATAAACCTCTGCTCAATCCTATGGGTGGAATCTTTCAAACTGCTTCTGCATGCATTAGGATGGCGCTACAACCAGAAACAGAGAAAGCCCTTCCTATGGCTCTGACTACGACCAATCAGAGCAACTTACAAGTTGATTCCAACAATGCTGTGCACACACAACCACTCCCTGCACACATAGAGCGTTGTGATTGGTCCCTCACCTCTCAGGGGTTGAATATCACAGTTCCTTATGGCTCATCACTAGACATACTCACTGAGCAAAACAATTTGCTACCCCAAGGTACATTAGATTTCCACAAAAAAAGAAACAAATGAAGTTGTAAACCGATAGCGAAATGACAACAGTAACACAAACTGTGATTTTTCATGACAGAGCAAATTAACGTAAAAGTGGAAAATGGGGATGTTGTCACCCTTTCCCCTTTACTCTCCTAATGGCAAGAAGTTATGTCTGTGGCAAAATGAAGTCGGGCTGACAGAGGATCACACACAAAATGGCAGTGAATGCAATGTTTTTTGGTGACACACACCCACTTCCGAAATCTGTCACTCAGCATCCTTGGACAACAGGGCATTGAGTTGATTGGCTCCATTGGTACATTTTGAAGGAACAGCAAAGTTGTCCAAATAGATGATTAGATTAAAGGCAGACTCAAATATTCCAAAGCATGATAAACTGATACAAACATATTTACAAATATTAATTTTGACTCAATGTTGGAGTATTGCTCTTAAAATATATTTTGTCAAACAATAGCTATGTTTTTGCCATCCAGAATAACCACATAGTTGTTCTATAATTGTATAAAAGAGAAATGAGAAAAAAGTTGAATGAACAAGGGAGAACTAAAGGCACAAAAATATTCCAGCAGCTTTCAACTACTGTCTCTATTTCCACCCGAATCCCACTTGGTCAGAAATGCTGACAGCAGTGGGATGCCTTTTGACAAAATGATAGGAAAGTCTAAAGCCAAAAGCCACATCTATAGAAAATATTTGCAGGGCACAAGAGAACAGCTGTTGTTGTTTTGAACCATGTGGAATAGAAAGAGAGAGTTTGGGATTTTGGCTGTGAGAATACTATTTATGTCTTATCCACTGATTTCATTTCCCTTTTTTTCTTGTAAAATATCTTCCTCCAGCACCTTGGGAGCGGACAACTGAGGGCAACGGAATATCTCATCGCTATGGCCTCAGATGCTAGCCATATGTTGGAGGCAGCGCTGGAGCAAATGGATGACATTATTGCTGGTAAGCATGTAAACAGATTTTTTTTTCTCATCAAACTCATCTCATATCAAAGATCTACTGCTTGTTTTATTGACAGTTAACTCTTTTTCTCACTCTTATCTCAGGTAAGGGCTATATGAATTAAAGTGCTCATAGGGGGTAACTCCTGAACCATCAGATTCTGCATATTGGAAAATACTCAAGTTGTCTGTTTGGTCATTATGCTTGCCTATAGGTGTAACATATGTTTAATATACAGATCTATTACGCTCATTAAGTTATATTACACATGTACTGTACTTATTACACATGCTTAGATTCTTAAACCTTATATGTACAATATATACAGAACAGCTGAAGATTGACTTTATTTCAAATTGTTTTGTAGAAACCTTGTGCACAGAATTGTCATAGTTTTTCCTCTTCTTTTACCTCCACCTGTTTAAAAATCAGATACTCCTTCACTACAGTCTCTGGCCTTCATTGTCTTAATGTGCTTCCTCCCCACTCACCCACCCACCCACCCACCCACTTCCTACAGGGGTGATACATTTGGGATGGTGGTGTTTATCAAAGCCACAGCGGCATCTCAAATGACCCAGCGGGGTCTTCGCCGAGGGGCGAGCGCGACGAGACTGACTATAAATAGCGTCGGGCTAATGACCACCCGTGCAGTGCTTTGACAGGGCAGCAGAGGGGTATTACTCACCTCGCCGCTGCTGTTATTAAACCCTGAGGGGAAGGAAACCTCCACAGCCGGAGGCGCAATATCACTCTCACTCTCACTCTCTCCCTGCGACTGACACAACTGTTGCAGTTTGTGTGTGTGTGTGTCTGTGTGTGTGTGTGTGTGTGTGTGTGTGTGTGTGTGTGTGTGTGTGTGTGTGTGTGTGTGTGTGTGTGTGTGTGTGTGCTTGCCATGACAGATAAGCTGCTGCAATTACAGTGATATCTCTGTTCATATCTGTGGCCACAGAGGATTGAAAAGATGGATTGATGATCTAGTTGTTGCCGTATACTTTCCAGGTTTCTGCTGTAGCCTACTGGAGTTTGTGCAACTTGCTGGGCTTGGTAAAGCATTGAATTAAATTTGTTGTCGCTGAGTTATGTTGTTGACATTGTTGGTGTTGTTTGTTTTTCTCTTGCTGCTATATAGATCACTATATTCCAAAGTTGGCTTGTGCACAGAAGGCAATCCCAAAGGGGTAAAGGAAACGGAAAGCTTCCAAGCCTATTGGGATAGCTGTGGTGTATGTGCTCTGTGCTGCCTGCTCCTGTTATGTAATGCCAGTGTTTGAGGTGGGGGCGTTTGAATGGGGCGTTTGAACATGAACGTTTTGAGGGCTGTGACTTGTGTGAGCTCTGTGGCCGCCTGCGAGTTTGGGACTGAAGCGATGACCAAGTGTCTCGCTAACAGAGGCTAAGCGGGAGAGGCAGCCGGAGAATCAGAGAGGGCTCGGGGCTCCGACTCCAAACCTGTCATGTTCTGTTCAAGAGATGGCACTGGCACCAACGCACCCAAACAGCCCCAGCCAGCAACATCAAATGTCACAGAAAAAAAATAAATCCCTGCTGTGCAGTTATCAAGAGTCGCCATGTTCAGGACAATCCTCCAAGCACAGCAATACCCTCTCAGTGGATTGGAAGTAATTGAAACATTGAAAGTAATATTGGAATTCACTTACATCATGCACAGACATCATACATTAATTGTACTGCTTTTTTATTTCATGGATTGAAGATCCATTCAGCTATGATATGAAATTAGTGCATAGTAGCCGTGCTATGAGAGGTCAATTTCTACATCACAGCACATTGACCCATCAGACCTATATTGACCCCCCCCCCCCCCACCCACATACACACACACACACACACATCACACAGCCTCAAACATGAATTCAGCACTCTACCCACTATACCACCCCCATAACCACCCCCTCTCCCCACATACAACAACACACCATCACCACGCCCTCTTCCCACATACACACGCTATCCCAACTCCCTGTCACTCACCCTCACCATGACCCCTGGCTGTTGGATTAGCCCCCTGAGTCATGGACCTGCCCAAGGTTTCCTCCTTAGCCAAGGGAGTGTTTCCTTGCCCCTGTTGCTCTGAGTCTTGGGTGCTCCTTGTTGGTGGCCCACAACAGCTAAAATTGCATTGATTTGTTGATGTAAGGAGAGTTGTAATTATAATGTTGGGAGTTGTAAGTTTAGCTTGGTCCTAACTCACTCACGATGTTTTCCTGACCAAAAAAATGTGGAGAAACGTGGAGAAAATGCCATTGCAGATACAGATAACAAAGTTTGGTTATTTGTGATTTTTTAATGCTTTATCAATTCTATCTCAGTCTTTTTGTAGAGGATTTTGTAGTTTTGTAGATCATATACTTGACAGACTATTACATGTGGGGGGCTCTGTAAGTTGGGCTGAATGTTCCTTTAAAGGTCCATAGCTTTCATGGTTTACACATGTGGAAAGAGTCAGCAGTGAGGGTGGTCTGGAAGAAAAGGGGGTTTATATGAGGCTTACACTTATCACAGGATGCCAATGGAAAATAAAGGAGGAAAATAAGGAGGAAACTGAGGGCTTTTTGCAGACTTAACAACACTACCCACTCATGGGGAGTCATGCGCTTACTGTAGCTTGGTACAGGATCTGTAATATGGTTAAGGGCTGCCCTCTGCTGGGAGAAAGCAGAAGTAGTACTCTTCATGCAAGGAGTGAAGTCAGCTGATTACAAAGTAGAATTTATTTACATTACTTTGTTTATGTTTCCACTGTGTAGTTGGACTAATGCAGCATCCTCTTATTCTAAAGCAGTTGTTTTCTGTCTTGAGGTGATGATGTTGAATATCAACTTAATTCTCAAACAACTCAACTCAGATTCTCAAATTCTTCATATTAGTCTTCCTTTAACTGTTTATATCTGACATTTATTTTTTCTCACTCGGTAGATGAAATCTGTCAACTCCCATCTCTGTATGACAACACAACCTCTTAATGTAATGAAAAATATTTCCAACTCAAAACTCATCTCATCTCTCGTCTCTCCTCCTCATCTCGTCTCGTCTCCCTATAGGCTCCCGGGCGCTGGTGCCCCTGGGGGAGTTCAGCGATGGCCTTGTGGAGCTGCCGGGGGCCCCTCTGGCCTGCCCTGCCCCTCTGCGGGTGCTGCAGCTGGCTGAGGAGCTGCGGGAGGTGCTGGAGGTGCAGCATGGCCGGGAGGATGTGGACTCGCTGAGGAGGCACATCCCCGCTGAGACGGCACACATGCTGCTGATGTGGCTGGGCCATGGACTGGCTGTGAGTAGTATCAGTACCATTAGGGTGTTATATGCACTCACACACACACACGCAAACGCAGGCACACACGCACGCACGCACACATGTAGCTCATGTCGTCAAGAGCCACATGGTAGGCCTATATGGTACAAAAGCATCAAAATTGTTTTTGTATGGTTGCTTTTAGTGGTGATGCTTTTAAAGCTCCACCCTAGCCAACTGCAACTGCACATCTTGTTTTTAGCATTTACTGTTTACAGATGTGCTTAAGATGTGGTTTGCTATGCTTATAGCTGGCATGTTAAAGCACAACATCAGAATTTCCAATTTGATTTACATTTGATGCTTTTCTGAGTAACAAATCCTAGGAAACACCTATCAGGACAGGATGATGAAAACTTACTTTATAGATTAGCGGAATTTTTTCTTTTAACATAAAACTTACTTGATTTGTGTAGGGCAAAATCTAGGCCATGAATGGACCTTGTATTTACAGTCTTTCTAGTTTTAAGATGTGTATTACGTAAGGTCTCATCTTAAAAACACGGGAAACATGCTGTTCCACCCAAGGCTTGGGATCATGTATAAAAAAACAAGAATATGATGTCACAGGAGGCGTAAATGACAGATGGCCTGAGACAGGTCATTTATCAACACATGACTCAGGGCTTACTTATCATACCTTGACAGTCTGCATATGGTACCGCCACCCACAGTCCCAAGAGGACTCTGTTTGATTTGGCAAATGACCACAGCTTATCCTGTGCAATTCCCAGAAGTCGGGGGGAGACCGATTTTCGCAAACCACTGGTCGTAGTGTTATCTTTACAGTGTACTTTTTTTGACAGAAAGTGTATATTTTTAAACTCTGCGCTCCCTGGTGAAGAATGGTCCTTTTATACCAGCTAGGGAGTAGCGGGGCGGCTGTGCTAGGGGCCCTCCTGCCCTGAGTCAAGAGGAAGAGGCTCACTGCTAGGGTCTGGGGTCTCCAGCTCAGAGCTAATGAGATCCAGAGTGGATGTGGAAGTCTAGGTTCCCGTTCCTAGATTCCCTTCCCCCAGTCTGTGCAGCTCCCCTCCCCACTCTATACCCGTGCACGTCTTTTTTTTCTGCATCATACTTTTCTCCCTCTTTCTATCCTCTTTTGTTTTTCTTTGTGCTTCTCTGTCTGTCTGTTTATCCTACTAGAAATAATCCCAAATCTCTCCATCTCTGTTGTTTACCCCTCTCTCCCACTCTCTCTCTCTATGTCTCTCTTTCTTGTACTTCTCTTCATTCAACATTTTCTCATCTCTCTTTTTTTCTGTTTCTCTCATTCCACCATCTCATCACCATCAATTTTACACTTACTCTTTTTCTTTCTCTTCCTTTCTCCCTGTCTTCTACAACTCCCTCCCTCATCAAAGATTCTTAAACACTGACCACTTTTACTGACTGCTCTCCGCTGTCATTCTCCATCTTTGACCCTGGACCATGTTATGCCCTTCTCTCCTATTTCTTACAATTTCCCCTCTCCTCCTACCCACTCCCTTCCCCCATCCCTACCCCCCAGCTGCCATGTGAAGTACCATGTCTGTGATGGGCATGTGTCACAGATTGTTCCATCTTTCCCCCCCCTGCTGCTGGGCAGCCCCCTCAGAAACCCCCCCACTTAGGAAAACACAGAAGTTCAGCCACGTTCAGAGGACTGCCTAATGAGATCCTCTAGAGCATGAAAGAAATGAGAAACGAGTGGCATATAGTGAGAGAGAGAGAGAGAGAGAGAGAGAGAGAGAGAGAGAGAGAGAGAGAGAGTGAGCTAGAGAGGGGTACTAAAAGAGGGGAGGAGGAGATGAAGGAGGAGTAGGAGGAGAATGTGAAAAGAAGAAAAGAAAAGAGAGAAAAAAAAACGAGAAAGAGAGAGAGAGCTGCTGGCTTGATCTATGCTGTTGGGCTGCAGTCTGATATTATAACTTGCCGTCTAGCCCGACTGTGTGCTGCTGCAAACCAGATGCTCACAAGCCTGACCAGACGCCGTGGAGACAGAGACAGAGCCAGAACCGGAGCCAGGGAGGGAAAGACAGAGAGGAAAAGAGTGCAGACGAGAGGAATGAGAGAGAAAGAGAGCAGGAGGAAAGGAGAGCTCTTGGAGTCTTAGTTTTGGAAAGCCTTTGTAGAGTAGGTAAGGTTAGGCTGCTGTTGATTCAGAACTGCAACTGAAGCTACAATGGCTGAGCAGAATGGAGTGTGACTTAGATTTCTACAAGCATTTTGCCTGGCTGAAAAAGGTGGGTGAGCTTGCAGTTTTCAAGGCTATTTCAGCTTTTGGTTAGTTTGTGTCTGTTTTCTTCAATATGCGTTTACTCCGGTTGGTTGTGGAGGAGAGTGGAAGAAAGCATGCTCCGTAGCTGGACCTACTGTAGAGAAGGTTAAGTGTCCGTGGCCTTGTGTCAAGCAAACACATAAAAGTCTAAAAAAATCTGCCTTTCACGTTTCCTGAAGCTTACTGTAAACAGCTTCAAGAAACAGTGTCAACAAAGAGGCAGGGGCGGGGAATATGTGTGTGTGTGTGTGTGTGTGTAGTGCATGAACCGCATTGGACTGTGAATCACATGCTGCACACACAAATAGCACCAGGAGTTGTGTTGCAGTTGCACAACCCCAGTGAATCACTGTTGGTGTGTGTGTGTGTGTGTGTGTGTGTGTGTGTGTGTGTGTGTGTGTGTGTGTGTGTGTGTGTGTGTGTGTGTGTCTGTGTGTGTACATCCGAAACGCAGCAACAGGATCCTGCCCAAAAGCCGGTGGAGCTCGTAGTGTAGCGTGGATAATGGCAAACAGACCTGGAGACCTGGCCCTTCCTGTTCTGTACCCTTGCCAGTGGCAGTGATTGATTCTGTGTGACCAGGGCATTAGACAGGGGGGCCAGTGAGTGTGAACATGTGACAGGTACTGTCTAAGCCACTCACTGGACAGCCCATATAGACTCCACCTCCACCTTACTGTACCTGGCTGACACCTGTTGAGGAGGTATAGGTTGTACTCTAGGTTTAGGTTGTGGTTGTAGTCTTTGGTGGCTCCATTTTGAAGTATGATGGGTGAACAGAGTATCTAACTGCAATCCTTTCTCAACGTCAGCCAGAGTGAGTTTATTTAAAAGTATGTCATGACTAAAGTATTTTGTGAATATAACTCTTTGTTTATAGTTTATTTGGGTGTGTGTGCGTGTGTTTGTTTTATGTGTATGTTAGTGGTCCCGAATGTTTTTTTTATTTTGGCCTTTTTTAAAGGGAATCCTTGGGAATCACAGAGAACCATGTGCTCTTAAACTGCTTTCCAGAAACACTGTGGGTAACTGGCCTAGCTTTAATTGCATAGCCCTTTAGCAGTAGCTCCTTTTGGTGATTATGTAACAGATTACAGGTCTCTTGTGAGTCTGGCAGACTGGCATGTGCTAACTTGCTGAAGAAAAGAGTAATTAATTGACATGATTTTGGACAGCAGACTTACAAAGAGCAGACTTGCAAAACAACCCTCAGGCATTTACACGACTTCTGCATGTAGGCTACTGTGAACAAAGTGACCCACTCAACAGAGAGGGGATTCTTCTTATCAGTACTTAGGCTACAATGGAATCAAAGTCATGACCTTGGTGTTGTTTGCTCCACTCGTTTTGGAAGGGAGGGAAGGGAGAAAAAAAAGTGTTATTCAGGACATTCAGTTTCTTTCAAAAATAATAAGTTAATTACACATTTGATCATTATAATGTATGTATCTACCTGTTTTCCACCATACAACGGGTCCTAAGCTCCCTCTCTCCCTCTCTCCAGTGGCCAGCTTCAGTAAATCCCCAATATGTCACACGTTGCTGCCATATTCCACAAGGCTTTACATTCCACTCGCATTTAAACATTCAAGACAGAAAGGAAGAAAGAAAAAAAACACACAGATTAAACCTGCGCTAAAGTAAACCTCTTAAGGCATTCCGGTTGGCCGGGTGGCTGTGTAACAGAAGTCGGATGGAGCAGCTCTTTTAGAATCTGCACCCAGAGGTTTCTAAGAGAGAGGTGCCCTCAGACAGGGGGAAGCGGTCGTGTTTGTTTAACGGCTGATACGCCTCGCACAGCCATGGCAGGCTTTTGGCTGTAGGACACACAAGCCTATTCTACTCCCCTTGCAGAGGACTGTAACTGTATCCATATTCACAGGGCCTTTCAGAGTTCACCGGCTTCAGACTGCCTGGGTCGGGTCCTGGTCGTTGCCAGGCCGTTTGGCTGTGAGTTTATGAGCAGAGAGCTAAGATTTGGGGTCGTATCCTTTTACAGGTGAACCTGCAGTCATTGGGGAACAGTGAGAGCTATCAAGAACGTCTGACTCGATTAGAAGGGGACAAAGAGTCACTAGTACTCCAGGTAAGACATTGCGTGTGTGTGTTTGCATGTGTGTGTGTGTGTGTGTGTGTGTGTGTCTGTGGCTTGGGAGGTGTTTGGGATAAGGGTTTGGAAATATACATTTCACTATTTTGCTGTCAATTTATAACGTTGTTTGAAATGTGATACTATATACAGGTGAAAGAGTAAGCTATGTTTGGGTGTCTTGTTTGTCTTGGGTGTTAAGGGGCTCTGGTAGCAGTTACACCCGTGCTCTTCAGGAAAATGCTTTTGAGTTCATCCAGGTGAAAGTGAGTGGCGTGAGTTGATTATGAGTGGGGTCTAAAAGAAGACGGATGTTCATGCGATCTCACTGCAGTCTTTAGCTTGATGAATATAAACACTAGCCTGATCAGATAACCTAGTCATGTGAGCCAGGAAGCCAGGGGGAAATCTGTGTGTGTGTGTGTGTGTGTGTATATGTGTGTGTGTGTGTGTGTGTGTGTGTGTGTGTGTGTGTGTGTGTGTGTGTGTGTGTGTGTGTGTGTGTGTGTGTATGTGTGTGTGTGTGTATGTGTGAATGTGTATGTACTGTATGTGTGTGTGTGTGTGTGTGTGTGTGTGTGTGTGTGTGTGTGTGTGTGTGTGTGTGTGTGTGTGTGTGTGTGTGTGTGTGTGTGTGTGTCTGCATGTGTGTGTATCCATGTGTGCACCTTCTTTTTTTTCACTATGCATACATAACATGTTTTCCAGAGGTGTAATCATAGCTTTGGAGGCACCTGTAATAGACATCTCTGTTAGGTGGTAAACACTTGACACATGTAATCTGTCAGGTTGGTGAGTGTTTATTTTCAGAGGGGAGTTATTGCACTTGTGGGAAGGTGGAGACAGTTTTTTTTTCTCTCTCTCTAGTTGTTTTCTATTCCTGTGGGTGGTGGTGTTGTCAGTGAGGAAATGCTGCCTCTAATGACTTCTGAGGATTTGACAGACAGACATTCCCTTCAGCTGAAACTTGCATTGCTATGTGTTTGTCTCGTCCGTGTCTCAACGCTTGTAATCCCCCATCACACACCTTTCCCATATTAACTCCAATGCCCTGAGACATCAGTTCTGAATTTTCCGCCACTTTGCCAGAACATTCCTCTGAGAGAGAGCCAGCTAATTGGTTGAAATGAAGGCAATCTGATGTGGTGAGTGATTGCTGAAGACAACCACTGTTTTCTTTTGCTCTGGTTTTGACAAAGTTGACCTAAGTAGTTTGGCGTTGAACAACAATTTGGCCCAGGGGAGGCCTTTTGACGCAGGTTTACTTTTATCTAATCTGCCGTCTCTCCCCAGTGTTGTGTCTAGATATCTATCAGACAAGCCTGTAAGCGCTGTGGCAAAGTGCTGCTGTGTGGGTGTGAGTGAGAGCAGTGTGCTTATTCAGCAGATTGGACCAGAGCCTGGGAGGGAAAGAGGTGGGGTCAACTCAGGGCAGGGCAAGAGGAGAAACAGGTAGAGGTGTGGCCTATTCGGCAGGATGTCTGGGCTGCCACTCAGTTGAGCCTGTCTGTCTGTGTCTTTTGGCTGCTCATCTCATTCACACACACACACACACACACACACACACGCTGACTGTTTTACACACTCTGTCTCTGGCTTGCTCGTTCTCTCCCTCTTACACACATTGCACCCACCCCACACGATGGGGTCTATTTCACACACTCTCTCACACACATAATATGCGCACACAGGTGAGTGTGTTGACTGACCAGGTGGAAGCGCAGGGGGAGAAGATTCGGGACCTGGAGAGCTCCCTGGAGGAGCACCAGCACAAACTCAACAACACAGAGGAGATGCTGCAACAGGTACGCTCCTCCTCTTCACCTCCTCGTATCGCCTCCACTTCAAACAGCGCCAATCAGCTTTCTTTGGCCTCTAAAACTCCTTTAAAACTCTTCAACTGATGCTTTCTTCTATCACACTCTTTTTTTTTGTACATTTCTGTTGCTTCACACGGTAAAATGGCGTGGCATTCCTATGGCATGTTTTAAGCCTCTGTGCACTGTAGTTCAATGTTAAGCCTACTAGCTTTAGCAGTGCAAACAACACGGCAGTTTCACACGCCTAATTCTAAGGCCTCTATCAGTGCCGTGGTGTTCCATCGCTTGCACACCCACAGTATTTGCATGTGAGACAGTAAGCCTCTGCATTTTAATTTTCCTCTTTGAACATTAAGAGTGACAGGCAAAAAAAAATAAAAATCCTATAAAGCACAAACAAAAGAGTAGAGACGTTTGATCTGCGTGGCGCTGCACTTCGCCGAATAAATGACTTTTTCAGGATTGGAACTTGTTTTGATTTCCAAAGTATGGTTCCCCTCAACTTTGAATAAACTTGAACTGTTTTCCTGGTAAAGCTCCAGGCTGGTGTTTCCTTTGGAAGGGAAAAACAGGTTTATTTTTTAATCATTGCTCCACAATGTCTTCTCTTAAGCTCGCAGGCTAATAATAGCTTCCATAGGACTAGCAGATGCTGAGCTAAAGAACCCACTTCAAAATAATATACTTTCTATAATAGTATCACTCCACAGTAGATGTCTCACATCTGAAAAGGGAAACATTTCTGTGATCCAACTTCATCGTTGGAGGAAATTCCTTTGCAAGGATTCCAGAGAGCCGAGCTTCACATTGCCTTGACAACCCAAATATTTAGCAGGAGGTGTTGGAGTTCCAGGAGCAAAGGCTGTGTGGTTGGGGTGGTGCCCAGTCGGATCTGTGTGGTTGGGGCAGGTGAGCTCCAGCCTCAGCTCCAGCTTCTTCTCCAGCTCCAGCTCCTGCCTCCCATCTTCAACCTCCAACCAGATGGGTCAGACACTCCCCACAGCTCTGTGGAGAGGAGAGAGAGAGAGAGACAGGGAGAGAGAAGAGGGAAAAACATCCCTCTTTCATTAGAGGAGAGTGAATGAGGGAGAGTAGCAGAGACTGAGAGAAAGAGAGAGAAAAGTAGTAAAAGGAAGGGAAACTAGTGAAGAATGATAAACAGTGGAAAGAGAGACAGACGGGAAATAGATTGTGGGATAAACAAAGACAGGGAGAGATAGAGTGGGAGATAAATAGTGATCCTTTAGTCTCTGAAGAACTCCAGTCATCTCTGGATTAGCTAGGATCACCTTAGCCTGCATCTGAGACTTCTGTACCCCAGTCGAGCTGGCAGTCCTCCAGACCCAGAAAGAAATAACCTCTGCTCTATTTTGCTTGGAAAAAGGTAGGAAAATGTGCTCTTTGTGGTTTTGCATAGTTGGTGGTGTTTCTCTCTCTCTTTCTCTCTGTTTCCCCCTCTCTATCAGTAATTGTGACACAGCAAGCAGTTTAATCACATTATAAAGCGTGCTAGCAAGATTATTAAGTTTTTTTACACTCATTTCTTTCAGCAAATCCTCCCCTGCTGATTGATTCAGCAGACTGAGCAAGGCTGATGGGTCGCTTTATATAGTTGCGCTAGCCTGCGATGTGGTCATTATGAGGTTTTGGCCTTCAGGAGAAAATCTGCTTCCAGTGACACAGCGCTAATATTTTCCATGTGGGCTCTGGTAGAGGCGCAGTTCTGTGTGTCTTTCTCCAGAAGGACTAAACTCTGTGTCCTCAAGTCATTTGAAATGCAAGTTTGCACCTGCCTTTAAAGCGCAGTTAAGACAGCTATTTGCATTCAGAGGTGCCTGATTTTATCAAAGACTTTGGGGGTGAAACTTGTATTGTGCTGCTGTGTCTAGGTGATAATGAGAATGAGAGTCCTTAAATCCTGTGAGATTTAAATGGTTTGTTGTTTCAAAGCAAAAGCGCCAGATGAATGATTACTATGTCTTCTTGTTTTTTTTCTTAAATCTTTGTGGGCCATCTATGTAGATAGAAAAAAACAGCTATTCCTAAAGCTCTCTCTCTCCCCTGTGCACTGTTTACCTCTCTCTCTCTCTCTCTCTGTCTGTCTCTCTCTCTCTCTCTCTCTCTCTCTCTCTCTCTCTCTCTCTCTCTCTCTCTCCCCTCTCTCTGTCTCCCTCTCTGTCTGTCTGTCTCTCTCTCTCTCTGTCTCTCTCTCTCTCTCTCTCTCTCATGTGTCAGCTTGTGAGAGAGGAAGTAAAAATAGAGCTCATGGAGTCTTGTGTATATTTAGCTGGTGTGTTGAGTCGCGTCTCTGAAAAGTCAGAGTCTGTTTGATGGGACTTTGTGCCTGCCGGTGCCGGACTGTATTTTTTTGCTGAGCCCTGTGTGTTTTTTGTTCTGTTGTGTGTGTGTGTGTGTCTGTCTGTGTGCGTGTGTGTGTCCATGAATGGACACTCCATGCAGGAGTTACTGAGCAGGACCTCTTTAGAGACCCAGAAATTGGATCTGATGGATGAAGTGTCCTACCTGAAACTGAAACTGGCCAGCATGGAGAAGCAGAACCACAGCGTGGAACGCCAACACAAAGCTGAGGTACTGGAAACATATACAAGTGCACATGTGTGTGCATATACACACACACACACACACACACACACACACACACACACACACACACACACACACACACACACACACAGACACACAAACACACGTACCAGCAGTCATACATACACAAACATACACCAACACATTAAATGAATCATGCTAAGGCCCTTTGGCTGGTCTGTGGAAGTAGGATATGATGTTTCATACTGTACCTTTGAAGCTAATTCTGTTTATGGAAACTTTGCACAGGGGCAGATTAGGGTGAAAGGGAAGTGGAACAATGTTGTTGTGTGAAAGTATTGTCTCATGATGGGAACTTTATTCAAGCTATAACAGAGAAGTGTTGACAGAGGGCAGTGACACAGCCTTAGCCGTCTACACCATAGTGAGATACAGTGTCATGCTTTTGTATCCCCTCGGGGACAGACAGGAAACAACATTGACACGAGTGCTTAATTGGACTCTGTGGAGGGTCTTAAATGTGTCAGTGAGATCACTTCCTTTAATTCGATGACTGTAGCGCAGTATTATAAAAAAAGAAAGCTTCATTCAGAATAGCATGAGACAGTTCGCCCCAAAACCCTCATGAGTCGTCTCTAATTACAGGATTTTAGAATCTAAGCTGCTTATGCCTGATGTGTAATGCCAGTGTTCACAGTTACGGCTGTGGTGTGCAAACAGATGTTGGTACATAGGCATAATAAGTGCTTTGAGTTCATTGCTGCTACTGTAGGCCTATATGTCGTGTATGTTTGTGTAAATCCCCACTGTAACCTGTCAGCGGCCATTTACTAGCAGTGTAAACAGTGGGTGATTTGTCTGCACGACGATGCTGTGAAATGTGGCTACGGTTGTGTCAGTGTCGCTGCCCTCGTGACTAGAGCATGGCGAAGGGACTGTGGCACTCGGAGAGCAAACATACATTTAGCCGTTCAGGAATGATTGATGACATGTTTAAAGACAACAAGGGACAAGGGGACAGGAGGGCGGTGGGAGGTGTTTGTTTGTGTGTGTGTGTGTGTGTGTGTGTGTGTAGGGGGGTCACTAGCCTTTGGTGTCATTTTTCAGCCCCAAGTCTCTATTTGCTAAAGCCGTGACAAGTGCACTTTGGAAAGACTGAAGAGAATTTAATGAGCGAATGATAGGCGGAAACAGCCAGCCCCTAAACTTGTATTAGAGTGACTTGCAAACACACACCAAGGTCTCCAATTTCCATTCATTGTTTGTCCATGGACTAACACGAAAGAAAAAAAAACTTGCTTCAGGCCCATTTGTTTGGCATGAAATTAGGAATAAATGTGCCTCTTTTGACACTGATTGTGAATTATGGGCAATGTAAATCCTTTGTAGAGCTAAACAACATGCATGCTTGGATTATCTGCCAGTCCTGAAGTCTTTCAAGTCTTTATACTGTCTAGTTTTCTTCCACATTTCTAGTTCTTCAAAGACTCATATGTTACATATTCTACATAGACTGTGAGGATAGAGCTCTCTATTCCACTGGGTTCTATTCTCTGTTCTACTGAACGGTGTGTACAAACTCTGCCTGCCTCTGTGTCAGCTGTTGGGCTTTATCCAGTGAGGAAGAATGGCAGAAATCTGCTTGGAGCATTCCACTGGCATGCTTCTCTCTCTCTCTCTCTCTCTCTCTCTCTCTCTCTCTCTCTCTCTCTCTCTCTCTCTCTCTCTCTCTCTCTCTCCCTCTCTCTCTCTCTTTCTCTCTATCACTCTCCAAATGCCCCTAACCCAGGGCCCAGCAGAACTTCCTAGCCTGCTATAGATAGCATGCCCACAGTGACAGACATATCTGTTTGCCATGTTCCTTTTCCTCAAGTATCATCTCAGACTTCCTCTGCTCATATTCCAGAGGGCATTCTTTCGTTGTTTACTCTCCCTGAATTTGTTTACTCTCCCTCTCCTACTGTTTACAATTTCTTTTAATGTGCCTTGAATTAACTAATGAAAAGCAGTCCGCTTGGCTCCATTTCTAGACCATACTTCATGCACGTATTTTTGGTCCAAGTTGGCCGTCAGGCTCCTCCCAATTGTCCTGGAAAAAGGGAAGTAGTCTGTTGGCAAGTGGACAGATGTCCTTAATATTGGTATATGACCACACTCAGGCAAGCGAAATGGGTCATTGGCATATTTACCCTGGCATACCATACTGTTCGCCCTGATGGTCTGAGCTGTTTTCATAAGACCCAGGCAGTGCAGCTTTTCTCATTGCGGCCTTGTGTGCCCCTTTAAATATGCCTCGCGCATTTAAATATGACGCACATGGTATGGTCCTTAAATATTCCGTCCGTCCCGGAGCTAGTGCGAGTGACAAAAGTCGGAAAGCAGGGGCCCCCCTCTTAAAGGGGAAAGCTTTGCGCCCCCCAACCCACCCCCTCAATTAGTGCACTAGAGGGGAAACCACATGGAAGCAGAGTATACACTCACTCACAGCCCAGCACGTCATGCCTATGAGGCCCCTTCTGCCTTCAATTTCATCTCCCTCTTTTCCCTATCTTCCCTTTCTCCCTATTTACCCCCCTCTCTCTCTCTCTCTCTCTCTCTCTCTCTCTCTCTCTCTCTCGCTTGCTCTCTTACCATTTCCTCACTGTCTTTGATCTCTTTCCGATATGTGTGCATATTCTCTTTCTCTTTTCTTCCCCCTTTTGTTCCTCATTCTTTCCATCTGACTACAGAGTGTAGTGAATCTGATTAGTGAGCTCCAGGAGCAGATGTGTAGGATCCAGCGAGAGCTCACCAGTAAAGTCAGAGAGAAAAAAGAACCTGTGGTGGAGAGGGAGGCTGGAGAGAGCTCTAGCAGCAGCAGCAGCAGCAGCAGTGGCAGAGGCAGCAGCAGCAGCAGCGGTGGTGGCACTAGCCCAGCCGAGGCCCCTGCCGGTGGGGCGGAGGAGGAGGAGGAGGAGGAGACCAGCAGTGCCAGCGTGGCTCCCAGCCCTGGAGCTTCAGACGCGGAGCAGAGCTGCCGCTGTGGAAAAGAGAGTGTAGGAAAAGCCATCACTGGATGTGGGATGCGCACAGCTGTTTCATGTTGGCTTATAGGCTTTAATGCGGTCGCTAACCCTGACATGGAAACTTGTGGCGCGAATGAATGAAGCTAATTATATAACCTGCATTATGTTGCGAAATGCATCTTCTTTCATTTTAAGCTTTGGACTTAGTTTGTTTTAAATGTGAGTTTCAAATATGTAAACCAATGAGGTCATGGAGGCTGGATTATTCTGTCTCTCTGGCATCTGACATGATATTCAAGATGCATGTCGGTGTGGCATGGTTATGAAGAGGGTTTGATGTTTGCCAGTGTGGAATTCTCAAGGCTACACAGAACACTGACCGATCACACCACCCCAGTACACATTGCAATACAGACACTGCTTTGTAATACAATGCTTTTCACTACCTGGAAGTTGTTTTGTTTGTTGCTTGCGTTAACACAGCAAAGATGTGAATACTTAAGCTAAGAAAAACCCTCTCTAATTGCAAATGGTTCTTGGAGGTATGAAGTAACTGACAACATGACTGATCTCTCTCTGTGTGTGTGTGTGTGTGTGTGTGTGTGTGTGTGTGTGTGTGTGTGTGTGTGTGTGTGTGTGTGTGTGTGTGTGTGTGTGTGTGTGTGTGTGTGACTCTTACAGGGCTTGCTGCAAGAGCTGAGATTGCTGAAGGAAAAGGTGGAAGAGCTGGAGGATGAAAAGCTTCAGTATGAGAGGAAACTCAAAGCAACAAAGGTAAACTCAGATTCTCACAGTCTCAATCTCAAAGCTCCATTTTCTCACATGCTCGGATGATGCCGCTAACTGCCACTTACTTTAATTTCTCTCCCATGGTGATTTTTTCCCACTTGAGTCCACTATGAGTCATGGTTTCCACACACTGGTGTGTTTAAGGGTTTATTGTGCCTGTATAAAGTAGTAAAACTCCAAAACACTTTTGTATTTGTGAGTTTATTGTGCATGTGTGAAGTAGAAAAACTGTGCACTCCAAGACTCAGGACTACACAAGTGGCCGCTTGCTGCTTTTCTTTCTTTCTTTCTTTCTTTCTTTTTCTGCTACTTCTTCTGCTTTTAGCTATCTCAATTTCTCTTCTTTCCTGCTTTCTCTATTCTTTTCTTTTCATGTTTCCACGCTTCTCTGCCTGTCTGTCTCTACTAGCTATCAATCTCCTCCTCTCTGCACATGTGCTATCAGTCGGTGCTGAGTCAGCTGGCCGGCCTGCGGCTGACCGTCGAGCACCTGCAGATAGAGAGGCAGCAGTGGGAGGAGCGCTGCAGGACTCTCCAGGTGCACTTACCCACAATGCATCTCTCTCTCGCGCGCCATCCCCCACCTGCCCCCATCAGCTCTGCCCTGCTGTCCTCATTAGCCTCTCCCTATCCCCTCAAATGTGCCCTCTTCATCCTCTGTTTGTATCTGTGGCACATCAGTGCCATGTCCAGCTCCCGTCTCCTCTATGGTGCGATTGTACCTTGCCTTTGCCATGATGCCCTATTTATGCTGCGTGTGAAGCTGCTTTGATATTGTGTTTTGTTGATGGTGCAGTCACATGCTGAATGTGGTCTTTGAAGTGGATTACTCATTTGAGATCGTTAGGCTTAGACTTAATCAAGTCAAGTCAAGTAGTTGTTATTGTCATTTCAACCATATACTCTGTATACACTTAGATGAAATACTGTTTCGCTGTGGATCAAGTGGTATTACATTTAAACTACAAGTATGTTATGTAGAGGATGCATAATAATAATAAAAAAGTGGACACACGAAGTAAACATAAAGTGCAGTGACTACTTAGGGAGATGTGTTTTAAAACAGAGGGACTGGACAGACTACACGAGAGGGCTTAAGCAGTGGTAACAGCAGCAGAGGAGGTAGTGAGGTGGAGGTAAGGTCAGGTGGAGGTCAGTGGATAGCCACATGTGACATGCTGTTTCACTTAAGAAGAAAAACAAATGACAGATTTTACGGAAACAACACAGGATTGTTTTCATGTCAAGTGAAGTAGCGACTAACGTCAATGTGATACCATGTGTTGTTGAAGAGACCGATAACCTTGACCCTGCTGATGCTCGTGCTCAACAAGCTAAGCTCACCGGTAAACATTATCCCAAGAGACAGTGTCCATTCCTGGACTGGACACGCTTGGAAAGCTGCGTGAGGCCTTAGAAGCTGTTGTAGGTTTGGACACAGTGTGGATAGGATTACATCCTTTTGAGGCTTACTGCAGGAGGCAGGGCACAGTAACCCTGTGGTGAACCATGAACACACACATGCCCCTCTCCTCTAAACAAAGCCTTGTATGCTTGGCCTGCTGGATCCTCTAGGCTTATGTAACACCATCTCCCCAGTGGTGGATGTACTGTATCCCGACTCATGTTGTCTAGGTCCATGCATCTAGATGCAGATGAGCTGAAAAGGAATTGCTGGGTCAACTATTTTTCTCCAAAGCAAAGTTTGCTACCATGGTTACATCACAGAAAAACTATGTAGGCTTTTCAGGCTTTGAAATTAAAAAATGCAAAGTTGCATAATTGTATGTGGGGTGTATGGGTGGCTATTTTTATTTTGGAGGACTTTGTTGAGATGACTTATAGGCAAAGCAATTCCATCCTTTCCCTCATCCCATGCCAACGATGTCAAATACATAATATTAGTCATTAAAAAGTGCAAATAAATTCAATATTTCCTTCGTCTTTTCCCCCACACTCTCTGTGTCTCATAGGTCGAGATATCTAATCTGCAACAGATCCTCATGGCCAAGAACACCGAGATCGAGAACCTGCAGGCTCAGCTCCTGGCCCGCTCCCCCGTGTCCATGGACAGCGCCGAACGAGGTGAGCACCCAGCCGCCCACGCTGCTCCCACTGAGCCGTTTCACCAGGCCGCGGCGTGCTGTGTGTGTGTCACTTATATAAATTCATACAGTGGCAGATTTGTCTCCCGCGTGTGTGTTCTTGCTTTGTCACACTGGGTTTGTGTCCCTTGGTCAGTGGACCGTCTCGGCTCAGTGTGCTGCTGCGTGTGTAGCATGAATAATTTGTGCTAACAGCAAAGTGACTTCCGCTGGTCTTAGAAGCTAAGTAGGAGAAATATGGGATGTTTGATACAAAAAGTCACTTGAGGTCGTGACATGCAGTTGAATGTAAATGTCGTGTCAGAGGAGATAACAGATGTTGCGTGTGAGTTTTAGTGAGAGGTGGATGCTACTGGAGCAGGGTGTCAGCATGTGTTTGTGGTTGGTGTGTGGTGTTGTCTAACAATGTGTCTGTCCCCCTCCTCCTCCTCCTCCTCCTGTTCCTCCCTCTCTGGGTTCCTCTCACACTCATGTAGAGGAAATATACAGGAGAAGACTCAACAACAAACGTAAGCTTGAGGATACTTTAACACAAACACACACACACACACGTTCATATTCAAACACAAACACACATACTGTACATACAGACATAGGCATACATATTTTAACACACATACATTACATACACACATATACACAAACAAATCATATGCTTTATGTCTGGTTGCTTGGGTGTGTGTGTGTGTGTGTGTGTGTGTGTGTGTGTGTGTGTGTGAGAGAGAGAGAGAGAGAGAGAGAGAGAGAGAGAGAGAGAGAGAGAGAGAGAGCATTTTTTAATGTTTGAAAATGATTGAATGATGTTTGAAATAAAACATAAAAGCTCAAAAAAAGTCAAAGCATCGTACAGTACATCAATCACCTTAGCCTTTCACATACAGCACCTGCACATTCCATCGGTCATGTCTTTGGTCATTGCCTCTGATCAAGCTCTCGCCTCCCTACTTCTAACAGAAAGCATGTTACTACTTAACTAGCGTGATACAGTTGTGCTTTGCTATGAACTTTAAAAATGTCTTTGTTCAATTAATTCATTTCACATCAAAGCTCTTATATATGGCATTTGATTTTTAATGGAAGGAATATCTTTTAACAGATCAGGAGTTGCAGAGGTTAAGAACAGGAATGGAGTCACTGCTCGCAGCAAACGATGAAAAGGTTAGTCTGAGAGGGGGCTGGGTGGACATTTTGCAGGTATTTATCGAAATATTTTTGACATGCATCCCTGTATTCTAATTGTTGGCTAATTTTGAAAGTAACCTATGCATGTCCCTAAAGCTATGCATATGAAATGTGTTTGACATTACTACAGTATATGATAGCCATGCACTCTCATGAACCCCATAAACCCCAGTCTTGCAGCAGACAATTCATACAAAGCAAGGCATGTACAATGAAGAAGTGGATTGCAAAAGGACATACAATAGAATATATCAGTGAATAATGCATTTAATTAGTGTGTTTACATCCCAACCGGCCATATACATTTGGCCTCCTTAGCTCCTGTTACAAGTGGCAAATGACTTCATGCCTCTATCCAGTATAGGCTCGTGTGCTCCGATACATGTCCCCACTGTCTGCTGTCCTATGTTCATACAGTACAAGGCTAAGTGGTCTCCATTTTTAAATCACACAGGGTTCTTTGTTCTCCTGCTGTGTTAGTGTGTGTTCTCTGGACAGACACACAAGTGTTTATACTGCATGCCCTTAGCCAGAGCCATTTCCTCGTCCCTCCTCCCCCCTCTCTTAGACGAGTTGTGCCATGCCAAACCCACCTAATGGAGTTATGGTGAAAGGAAACATGGCGGGTGCCAAGTCCAGGGCGCTACATCAATATATACAGACATGCAGACATAGCCTACTCACACACACACACACACACACACACACACACACACACACACACACACACACATACCGACAGCCTTCTGAACTGATGCCATAGCTCAGATTTCCTTCTCAGTTCCTGTCATGCCTGGTCTTCCTCCACTGCCATGTATCTGTCACATGTAACACGGATCACAGCCTGTTAGCTGGAGGGAGGTTTTTAAAGTCACAGTAGCCCACCTGAAATAACACAGACCAGACGTGAGGATATGCCTGAAATTGTTTAACTGGTGTGTGTGTGTGTGTGTGTGTGTGTGTGTGTGTGTGTGTGTGTGTGTGTGTGTGTGTGTGCATATTTCTGTCCTTTAGGACAGGCGAATTGAGGAGCTCACTATCCTGTTGAGCCAGTGCAGACAGTTCAGAGACACCCCCACTAATGTCCAAGGTACTGCTGTTACTGCTGGAGGTAATCACTTCACAATGGCTCTGTATGGGTGCTGAACAAACTTGAACAAACTTCATTTGTTTTGGAACTTCTAAAGTATATGGAGGGCTTCAGTCAAGAAGAGACTGCTTTTATTGTTCATACTTACTGTAAAGCATATCTCAACAGAGGAAAACCTAAGGCCATATTTTGTCAATTTATTTCATATTGGGGAAAATCAAGGAGGCATATTGACACACTAATGAAATAGAGGGGATTTAATATTGACTTGTCTTGCTTATGACAAAATCTTTACTTGTCAATGAAGAAACTTTGCAACCTTTGTGTTCTCTTGATGTTGCAGCTTCCAGAGAGCGAGCGCTGACTGGATGTAGTGTAGACAGCCGCATGAATGGGGACGTGAGGATGAGGGCACTCTCCTTTAAAACACACTCAGAGGTGTTGTGTGTGTGTGTGTGTGTGTGTGTGTGTGGTGTGTGTGTGTGTGTGTGTGAGTGTGTGAGAGAGAAGGATAATATTTTGACTTTGCTCATTATTCTTTTTCATGTCTGCATTGTCTTCACAGTCCTCCAGCGGCTCCTCTCCTCTTCTTGCGTCTCCTCTGGCCAATCAGAGAGAAGCTGAATCAAGGTATTAGCCTCCTTCTTTCTACAGTGATGAGAGAGAGAGAGAGAGAGAGAGAGAGAGAGAGAGAGAGAGAGAGAGAGAGAGAGACATTCTGTACTCTCAGAAATATTCCAAGTGTGAGAAAGCGTCATAGAGCAATTACCTGTAGAAATTACCCACATAATAACAGCAATTGTAAGGGAACAGGCACTTTCCTCAGACGTCTCAATGTCCTAATATTTTTGCATCACAAAAATAGACTAGAACAAAGGTAGCTTTGTTTGCTACTTTGGTGTTTTATTTATTTTTGTTAATGATGGAAGAAATGAGATCCAATGTTGTTTATAATCTTTCGCTGTAGGTCTCAACCAAGATTGATATCGTCTAGTATGGAGGATTTGCAGAACGGGCTTGTGAAGGTATTTGGTACCAAGAGCCACAGTCTGTTTTCCCTTTTGAGATATAATGTGGGCTCAATTGCATCAAATTAAATCTGACGTCCTTCTTAAATTTCCAGTCTGTCCCCTTTGTCAGACTCTAAAAATGCATGTTCATCAGGATGATCGCTAACATAACTTATTCTTCATTTTTACCCCATATCATAAATACATACTGTACATTCGTACCATATTTTTCTTAACAATTTTTTATTAATTAATTCTTTCCTCTTTTGATCTTTTTCTGTCCTGATTGTTGTGGTCATCCATCGTATAGCAAGTAACTGGAACACCAGTAGAAGCTGCTGTATCAGCAGAGGTATAAAAGTGTCTCTTAATTTTTTATTTATTTATTTATTTATTTATTTAAACCTGTAGCGCATGAGTATCAACCAATTCAAATAGAATTTCTTCTTATTAATATTTCCTCACTGTTGCTTACACCACACACTTCTGACATTGTTACTGGTGAAAACCACTCTTCTGAAATGATGGCTGACTACTTTATCTGCTAAATAAATGATAAATGTTTTGTAACTTAGGTTCGACCAGCTGACAGCAACAAGAGCCAGACGTTGCCAGGGAAACTGTCTCTGATGGAGCAGAATCGAGAGAGTGAGGGTAGCGACATCTCAGCTCCGAAGTCACCGGACGAGAGCGAGGATGGAGACTTCAACCTAAGTATGCATGCACAGCACACTACCCCATGGAGAATTCTCAGTGATTGTTCTTTCTTAAATGGGAGATGGGATATTCAACTACAAGTGTAACTCCGAAAAGCTGATTTCAATTAACGATTTTCTTCCTGTAAAACTTAATCTGCATGCACTAACATACTTCTGCATGGCATTTCATACAATAACTCTCACTTTTCTGCCCTTTTCCTTTCTGCACGTGTACCTGTGTGTGTGTGTGTGTGTGTGTGTGTGTGTGTGTGTGTGTGTGTGTGTGTGTGTGTGTGTGTGTGTGTGTGTGTGTGTGTGTGTGTGTGCATGTGTGTGTGCACATGTTCACCTGCAATTGTTTATGTGCTTCTTTCGCTTCTCGTTTGGCTGCCGGCTGAAGACCTTTGCAGGAGTGCAAGTGCTCCTGCTCTAGGTACCTTCTGCTCTCTCTCTCTCTCTCTCTTCTAAGGACACACACACACACACACACACACACACACACACACACACACACACACACACACACACATGTTCAGTCTATTCCTGGCCTCTTGGTTTCCCGCAGGGTGGAGAGGGGGGAAAAAAAGAAAAGTGAAACGCCCCACTGCCCTCAGATCAGAACCAAGCCCAACAGCCTTTGATCAGGTCTAATAGGGGCAGGCCAGACTTGACTCCCCCCTGCCCTCTCTCTCTCTCTCTCTCTCTCTCTCTCTCTCTCTCTCTCTCTCTCTCGTTCGCTCATGTGGCCAGCTCATGTGGCAGTCGGAACCCGCCCAGCGGTGGGGCTCTGATTTGAAGTGGGCCCCGCAGGCAAGGCGGCCTTTGAGGCCTCTAACCGCTGCCATATGATGCGGAGGGCAGCATGAATGAGCGTGCTCAGAAGGACACTTAACCCCCCTCCCAGCTGGAGACGGGACTGTGGGCTCTGTAGTTTTACTTTAAAGCACGCTAACGTTGTATGCTGTTTGATATACTGCACTTCCACATGGTATCGAAGTAATAAGTACATTTCAGTCATGAAAGAGAAAGCGCAGCGCAGCTGTAAGCCTTTGACCAAAGCAAATGCTGTGGTCTTTTGGTTTGGATTATTGAATTTCTAGCATGTAATAACAAGAAGGAAGCTTGTTTTAACAGCGTAATGACTACTCTTTCTCTGGTTGCTCAATTGCTCACCTTGGATGTCCAGGAAAACAAGACTTCTTTGGTATTGGTGGGTTTGCTTTTGAATGGTGCATGCTTATATATCCATGAAACCTGCTAACTCACTAAAACTCTCGCTTCTGGTAGTTTCCGTTCCAGATGTTAGTAATTTTCAGTTTTACTAGCAATACTCTAAGATGCTGATGCCAGGCACTTGTTCTCTGTGTGTAGGGAAAAGCGAGAAGATGGAGGACACCACATCCTCAGACATCTCACCCATGTCCTCAGGGGCGGATTCGGGACAGCAGTCCCCTGTGTCCCAGGAGAATGTTAAGAACACCAAAAGTATTCGTAAAATATGGGGAAAGTGAGTAAGCCTTCATTTCTTTCCAAGATATCAGCATGGATGTTAGGCATGGCTCTACACTGTTATCAGTTTGTTATTCCATATGTCATAAAGCAAAAGATATACAATCCACATCTTATTCAGTTTGCTCTGATCCAATGGATGAATATTAGATGAATTAGGAAGAGTTCTGCACTGCTATGATGAATTATATATAAACTATACCTCTACATGTCAAAATGTGAACAACAACCTTGTTTATTTTCTGCCTGGTTGTGGCATTGAAATCTGTCTTGTTGAATGTTTCATATCTGGTTGAATATCGCTGTTGTGTTTACAGAATCAGGAGAACACAGTCAGGGGGCCTGAATGGGAGTGACTTGGAGCCGTCAGAGTTCCGCAGGGGTGGTCTACGAGCCACGGCTGGCCCTCGTCTGGCCCGGACTCCTGACTCCGGCAGCTCAGTTCGGTACAGTGACCTGTCATTCACACTTCTCACCGTCTTCAGCTATGAGAATACCACAATTTACCATGACGTCACACGTTCTTCCAGGTGGCAAAAGCCAAAAGTTGCAAACGAAACACTAGTCAAAAGCATACATCCTATTTCACCAATATGCATTTTCTGGTTACAAAACCTGGATCTTTCATATAGTCATTTCTATCGCATTTATTTTATCCCTTTACAAAACAAAAATGCAGAACTTGTTAATTTGTGACCAACTTTACCGGCTGGATCTCTTCCTAACCTGGCCGTATGGCAAGCATGGTAGATTTGAACTAATAAATGAAATAAACAGCTGGTTTGAATGAGCAAATTTAAATCCTAGACCTTCACTTGTGTATCTTTGCAGGAAGTCTTATCTGTAATTCACTAACCCAA
>JAODXP020000010.1:17559629-17597129 GCA_027497455.2 Sardinella longiceps
TCAAGTCACCACTACTAACACAGGTCAAGAACTCCCCGGTCACAGACAATACTCAGAGGCAGAAATATAATTAAATGCTTATTTATTTATACAAATTGAGTCACAAAACAACCAGTTGGCACAGGGGAAGTCAGATGTCGTATATACCAATGAAGGGGGGTGGAGGCTACACACTATACCCCGCCCACTCCGCTAGCTGGCCCCCAATAATAAGTTAGACTAGTACATGCACATAATATAAATTGTTTCCATGAATAAACACACCAATATGCTACCTTAATAAATACACAACATGTTTCATGGAAGCACACCCATAAATAGGATAAACAAATATGCACACATCAATTCATCAGCACAGCTCAGCCCACAGCAAACTAAAATGTCATAGTGCAAACCCACACAGTTAGGAGGAGGACAGCAGACAATAGGCAGAGATAAAGTCAGTACAAACACACACCCCAAAGGCACAAAGCCCTCCCCTCCCAACAGTCCATGGAAATATAAAGAAAACGGTACTGGTCGGGCAGGCCCTCCGACCAGTACAAAAAGTCAACTTGGTTCGCACACTAAAACGTCAATCACTCACGACAGTCCAATCCGTCCCGAGAGCAGCCTGACGACGAGCCCGCCCCCTGTGAGCCTGTCGCGATCAGGGTTCAGGGATTCCCCTTAACTGCGATGACGTCACACGCTCCGCTTGCGTGCCACAGGAAATCCCAGCTTCAGGAGAAACACAAACACAGCATCAGACGGCCTCCCAAGACGCAGCAAACAGATAAAGCATGCAGTAGACAGAGCAAGAATAACTTCCCTTATTGGAATAGTTTGAGAACGTTGCATCAACTCTCAGCGTCGATCTCTCATCCGAACTCGGCGGCTGAACTTCGTGGGTGGGATCGCACCTGTCGGCTCGGCTACCGCTGCAATCACAATTGGACGGGAATCAGTGTACGGCAAAACAACAACTCAACGCCACTCACATGCTGGGTAAGTAGCCAACTCAGACGTTCCTTTGTATACTCAGTCCACAGCATTCCTCCTCTCCGTGCAGCTCCTCGTCCGAGCCTCCAAGCGTCCCGTTCTCCCGTCTCCCTTGTCAACATAGCCCGCCTGCTTTTATAAGGAAAACCCAACCCCACGCCACCAATCAGTCTATCAGTCAATTAAGTCATTATTGGCGCTGGGGAGGGAACACACAACTCGCACACAGACATGCAGGCCATTTGTCCAGGGCCATTCCAATATATATATACAATAACAAGGTTCGCATTATAGCACATAAAACATTCTTATATAATAACAGAAGACGCAACATTCTAATATGGCTGAGACACGACATTTCCCCCCCGCTGAATTGGTGGTCGTCCCGACCACCATCAATATCCCAGTCTTACCGGAGGGATTCCCAAGTTACTCCTAATGGAGCGCCTGGGTGCTGTCCCGGGACTCACATCCCCTTCCTCCCCCATACACAATTCTAGTCCATCATTTTGGCAATTTATAGCAGACCCCATACCACCCTGAGAAGATACCTGTGGAGAGCCTGGGTGCCCGGGGTCAGTATTACAAGAAACAGGCCAAAATCCAGCCTCACTCGGTCGGTTCGCCTCCCCAGATCCTCCTTCTGAACCCGGGGTGGTCCAGGTACCAGGACAGGGGCGGAGATTGTTACGGTGGATTGTCCGGGTTGGCCCCTCCTTCCCCTCTGGCCGCACCACATACACTGGCTGTCCAGGATTTGGCTGGGATAGCACAACCCAGGGCTCCGGCACCCAAAAGGGCCCAACTTTCCCTCGTGCACGCCTCCGAAAGTTCCGGCATAATACTCTTTCGCCAGGTAGGAGAGGACAAGCCCTGGCCCGCCGATTGTAACGTCGCTTATCCCATTCTTGGCGACGCTGGCTCTGTCCCTGTACCTGCTTGTAGGCGGCAAGCAGCTGTTGTTGATGGTGCTTCACCCAGTCATCCCTGGGTTCCTGGACTTCCGATAGGGGCACCCCCAGGGCAACATCAATGGGCAACCGGGCATGCCTGCCAAAAAGAACATAAAAAGGGGACAGACCAGTGGAGCTGTGGGGAGTGTTATTATAGGCTTGCAGCAGGTATGGCAGCCTCTCTGTCCACCGTACCTGCCCCTCCTGGTCAAGAGTGTTTAATAGGCCAAGGAGAGTCTGATTTAGCCGTTCACATGCCCCGTTGCCCTGGGGATGATATGGGGTAGTGCGGCTCTTAGTACATCCATAAAGCCGACACAACTCCCGCATCACCTCAGATTCAAAGGCACCCCCTGATCTGAGAGCACCCGCTCCGGGCATCCAAACACCTGTATGACGTTCTTCCAGAGGGCCTTCGCTGTAGTCGGAGCCGACTGGTCCCTGGTTGGAACGGCAAGAGCATACCGGGAGAATAAGTCTGTGATCACTAAAATGTAAGGGAAGGGATCATTCACACGGCCCAGTGAAAGGTAGTCCATTGCAAGTATTTCAAATGGGTAATGACTCACCACAGAGCTTAGGGGCGCCTTCTCCTCCCGACCAGGCCGTCCCAACACACACTGCCGGCATTCCCCTTCCCAACGCTTGGAGTCCCTCAGCAAGCCCTTCCAGAAGACCCGACCTCTGAGTGCCTGGACCATCCGTTGCCCTCGTGCATGGCCAAGGGTCTGGTGGTATGATGACCATACTTCCTGTCGCTCCTGGGTGGGTACAACTACCGGGGATAGGAGTTGTCCAGTGGCTGGATCCTTGCTCTGACGCACCAGGACCCCATTGTAAAGCTGCAGTCGTTCCCACTCTGCGAGGAGGCGCTGCCCGTCAGATGTGAGAAGCCGGGAGTCAACTTGTGTAACTGGTTTACCTTCTCCTTTCCATCGACGAATTGCTCCTAGGTCTGGATCACGCTGTTGGGCACTAGACCAGTCCACTCTTCCACCATCCACCTCTGCCTCCGTCTCATCAGCCAAGCCGCCAAGGGGACTCTCGAGGGTTCTCACTTCAATGGCGTCATCTCCAGCTTCCGCGGGCAAACGGGATAAGGCGTCTGCATTCTTATTAGTGGACCCAGGCCTGTAACACAACTGAAAATTAAAACTGGCTAATTGCGCCGCCCACCTCTGCTCCGTCGCACCCAGGTTGGCCGTCTGGAGGTGAGTCAGTGGTCGGTTGTCGGTATAGACCTTAAATGTAGCCCCCCACAAATAATCCTTAAACTTTTCGGTTACAGCCCATTTAAGCGCGAGGAACTCAAGCTTAAATGAGCTGTAATTCTGGTCATTTCTCTCTGCTGGATGCAAGCTACGGCTAGCGTAGGCAATGACACGCTCTTTCCCCTCTTGCACTTGGGCAAGCACAGCCCCCAAGCCATGGAAACTAGCATCGGTATACAAACAAAAAGGCGATGAAAAATCAGCGTATGCGAGGACCGGAGCTTGGGTGAGTGCCCGTTTCAGGGCTTCAAAAGAAAGTTGACAATCCGGTGTCCAAGTAATTTTCGCCGTCTTGCGACCCTCGGTGCCTTGCAGCAAGCTGTTCAACGGCCCTGCCACCTTCGAGAATCCCGGGACGAAGCGCCGATAATAGCCCACAAATCCCAGGAACGAGCGTACCTCCTTCACCGTCGTGGGAACAGGCCACTCTTGGACCACTAGTGTCTTGTCGGGGTCTACTGCCACTCCCTGCTGGCTTACGATATGGCCCAGGTACTTTACTTCCCTCTGGAACAACTTACACTTCTGTGGATGTAATTTTAAGCCGTGGTGCCCCAGTCGCTCAAACACCTGCTCAAGGTGGTACAGATGGGTGTCGAAGTCGGCCGAGTAGATGATTATGTCATCCAAATAGATCAGGAGGTAATCGTTCACCCGCTCCCCCAGACACCTCTGCATGAGGCGCTGGAAGGTAGCGGGTGCATTACAGAGGCCAAATGGCATCCGCTCCCACTGGAACAGCCCCATCGGCGTCGTGAAGGCGGTTTTTCCTTGTCCTGGGGATGAACCTCAACCTGCCAGTAGCCACTGGCCAGGTCAAGGGTGGAGTACCACATGGCTTTCTTCATCCCAGCCAGTGACTCCTCAATGCGCGGGAGAGGAAAGGCATCTTTATGCGTGACCGCATTAAGCTTGCGGTAGTCCACGCAAAATCGCCAGCTGCCATCTTTTTTCCGCACCAGTACCACTGGTGCCGCCCAAGGACTGGAACTCTCGGTGACGATGCCACTAGCCAGCATCCCCTGCAACAGGGTGCGCAGTTCGGGGTATAAGCTCGGCGGCACTGGCCGGTAACGCTGTCGAATCGGAGGGGCATCCCCCGTGGGGATGGTATGTAGTACAGCACTGGTCCGCCCATAGTCCTCATCATGAGCTGCGAAAACATGAGTCCAGCGATGGAGTAGGTCTGTCAGCTGCTTCTGCTGCCCCTCGGTTAATCCATCTCCCTCCAGAGACAAAGCCGGGTGGATACCTGATGGATCAGCGTTCACTGAACGGATGTCAACCTCCACCTCCTGTCCCCCTTTATACTGGAGAACCAGTTGCTTCGTTCCCTGTACATCGGCGGGCTCTATCTGGACAATCCTGGCCAGGGGCTTACGGGGCGGCAAAGTCACAGGGTAGGGGTGTGGATTGCAGATTCGAAGCGCCAACTTCCCAGCTTGCATCTGGATTAAGGCCCGGCCCACTCGCCACTCCTGCATTTCGTTGCCAAGGTCTTCCACCATCACGCAACAGTCAGGATGTCCCACGGCCTGGGGGACATGAGCCCAAATCAGGGTCTCGGTGAGGGGTGCCAACTCGACTGGACCTTGTTGCAGTCGTGCTGTCCCTTGGAAGTCGGCCGGGGGACCTAATGCTTGCACGCGACGACACACTTGAAAAGCCCTTTCCCACGCTTCACCAGCTCTTCTGGAAACCGAGGACTTGAAAGCAGCTAGGCCCGGGTGTCCACTCTGGAAGAGCCCCTCCCAGCAGTGGCTGATTACATTCATGCCCAGGATACCGTGGTCGGCTTGCAGACAGTCGTCCTCCACGATGACCACTCCTTTCGCTGGCACCTTCACTCCCCCACTTCAAAATCCAAGACTGCATAGCCCACATAGGGCAATTTAAGGCCATTGGCAGCTCTTAATGTTAGCCACGGGATCTCTTCAGCCCCATGGACCGCCTCTTGGCAGAAATAACGTTTAAATAGTGTTTGACTAAACAAAGTCACTTGAGACCCCGTGTCTAGAATACACGGGATAGCAGTGCCCTGGACTAGAATTTCAACTTCTGGGCACCGCCCAATCAGCACGGGCTTAAGGGGGAGTTCGGTTTGGGTCCCCTCCTCGGCCACCTGCCCGACGGTGGTCGAGGCAGTCAAAAACCCTGGGGGAGGGCTGCTGTTGTTGCTGGGGGCAGTCTCTCTGCATATGCCCCGGCCGATCACATCGCAAACAGATAGGCCGGCCCTGGTCATCCCATCTCAGTCCTCTATCCCGGCGGCGTCTTGGGCGAGAGTCGTTATTCCATCTGGGCGGGTTTCTTGCTCCCGACGGACCTGGTGGTGGAGGAGGAGGAGGCTGGTTTTCCCTGAACTGCTGGCGTATCTCTCCCAAGATGCTATCCTTGAGGGTCGTCATCTGCTCTCGGACTTCAGCCAGCACTTCCGCCTTTAACGCCTTCTTGACTTCTTGCCACTCATCGGCCGACTGGACTGGGGGCGGGGCTTTCGCGGGCACATAGGTCCTCCGAGTGCTGGCTTCCTCTTCGTTGTGTTCCAACTCGCGCTCAACTGCTTTAGCCTCCTTCTTTATGGCTTCAAATGTTAGGTTTGGATTACGTCGGTGTAGTTTCTGGAGCTCCAGCTGCACAGGCCCCGGGCGGAGACCAGCCACCAGTTGTGACCGCAACATCTCATCATCATCATTCCCCTCTCCTTCAGGTCTGGGGTCCTTCACTCTCCACCTGGCAAGACACTCACGCAGCCGTAAAATGAAGCCCCCCACATCTTCCCCAGTCTGTTGCTTACACGTAAAGAATTTAGCACGGAGTTGGACAATGGTAGCCTTTTCCCCATAGAGGCCCTCTAAGGCTTTAAAAATTTTAGTTGGGGAGTCTCTGTCTGTTGGAGGAAGCAGTAATACTTCCCGTCTTGCTTCGCCTTGAAGGGCACTCAGTACAAAATCACCTTGCTGGGCCTGAGTGAGGCTCTGAGCGCGGAGAAAAATTTCAATTTGGGTCCGCCAGTCACTAAAAACAGCATTGTTATCTTTATCGCCAAACTTGGGCACCCAGGGTCCCCCCAAGAACCACGGCATCACTGTAACATTACTTGCACTGGCTGAATTACTTCCCTGTGCTGCATCTTCCATATTGTCTGTGTTAAGGGAGTCCTGCCAAAACTACGCCAAAATGTCAAGTCACCACTACTAACACAGGTCAAGAACTCCCCGGTCACAGACAATACTCAGAGGCAGAAATATAATTAAATGCTTATTTATTTATACAAATTGAGTCACAAAACAACCAGTTGGCACAGGGGAAGTCAGATGTCGTATATACCAATGAAGGGGGGTGGAGGCTACACACTATACCCCGCCCACTCCGCTAGCTGGCCCCCAATAATAAGTTAGACTAGTACATGCACATAATATAAATTGTTTCCATGAATAAACACACCAATATGCTACCTTAATAAATACACAACATGTTTCATGGAAGCACACCCATAAATAGGATAAACAAATATGCACACATCAATTCATCAGCACAGCTCAGCCCACAGCAAACTAAAATGTCATAGTGCAAACCCACACAGTTAGGAGGAGGACAGCAGACAATAGGCAGAGATAAAGTCAGTACAAACACACACCCCAAAGGCACAAAGCCCTCCCCTCCCAACAGTCCATGGAAATATAAAGAAAACGGTACTGGTCGGGCAGGCCCTCCGACCAGTACAAAAAGTCAACTTGGTTCGCACACTAAAACGTCAATCACTCACGACAGTCCAATCCGTCCCGAGAGCAGCCTGACGACGAGCCCGCCCCCTGTGAGCCTGTCGCGATCAGGGTTCAGGGATTCCCCTTAACTGCGATGACGTCACACGCTCCGCTTGCGTGCCACAGGAAATCCCAGCTTCAGGAGAAACACAAACACAGCATCAGACGGCCTCCCAAGACGCAGCAAACAGATAAAGCATGCAGTAGACAGAGCAAGAATAACTTCCCTTATTGGAATAGTTTGAGAACGTTGCATCAACTCTCAGCGTCGATCTCTCATCCGAACTCGGCGGCTGAACTTCGTGGGTGGGATCGCACCTGTCGGCTCGGCTACCGCTGCAATCACAATTGGACGGGAATCAGTGTACGGCAAAACAACAACTCAACGCCACTCACATGCTGGGTAAGTAGCCAACTCAGACGTTCCTTTGTATACTCAGTCCACAGCATTCCTCCTCTCCGTGCAGCTCCTCGTCCGAGCCTCCAAGCGTCCCGTTCTCCCGTGTCCTTGTCAACATAGCCCGCCTGCTTTTATAAGGAAAACCCCAACCCCACGCCACCAATCAGTCTATCAGTCAATTAAGTCATTATTGGCGCTGGGGAGGGAACACACAACTCGCACACAGACATGCAGGCCATTTGTCCAGGGCCATTCCAATATATATATACAATAACAAGGTTCGCATTATAGCACATAAAACATTCTTATATAATAACAGAAGACGCAACATTCTAATATGGCTGAGACACGACACTCTAGCTTGCTCAATGAGCAGTCGTGGAAATAAGGTCAAGGTTAAGACAAGGTCAAGAAAGACAAGGAAAGGTCAAGTTGCACAATGAGCTGTCATGTATATAATCTTCATGGTCTGTTACACCTTCTATTCCTCAGCGACAAAAACACTCCCTTCTCCAAATGGACCAAAGAGCAAGTGTGTGGTTGGCTGGAAGAGTATGGTCTGGGCAACTACGTCAACCTCACCAGACAGTGGGTAGAGAGTGGACAAACCCTCCTCTCAGCCACACCTCAGGATATGGAGAAGGTGAAGCCTAACAACACATGTTCTTCATTCATGTCAATCAGTGAGGGGCGTGTTTCCCCCAAATCATAGGTTGCAATGCAATTGCTCACTGCCAGACAGCTAAGTTGCTATCTGGTTAGCAGAGATGGGTTTGGGAAGCACACTCCTGAACCATTATGTCTGAAAAAGGCTTTATTTGTTCCACATGACTCTCAGATATCATTTTTTCAAATCAAAGAAGCACCACTTGTTTTACCAACTGGGAGAAACACCAGAATTAGAGCTAATACCATTATTGATGAAGCAGCAAATAGTACTCAGTTTTCCATCCGTCTTGTATAAGTCTGAGTTTCACACTCCAGCACTGTGCCCAAGCATGTCTCCAGGTACAGATCTTCTAAATGTTTTCATGGCTGCAGAGATGGCCATCATATTGTTTTGATCAAGATATGCTGGATGTTGACTTTAAACGATATCTTTAGCATTTCACAGCCAAACAGCTTCACACATGACTACAGCGACTTGGGTCAGCACACCCATCAGAGTATGAATTCAGATCAGCAACAGTCTGGGCAAATATGTGAGGACCAGACAGTCAGTCAGTCAGACAGACAGACAGACAGACAGTCAGACAGGCACTCCCTGATTTATAGTTAGATACAGTTAGAACTTGATGTTACTTTGCCTTATTTAGGAGCTACACTGTCACACGGTGCCTGTTATTAGAGCTGAACCCTTCACAGAGAGTTCAAACACACAGGTCAGTGTGGCATCAAACTAATATAACTCTACTTTAACTGTAAAACTATGTCTGGAGCTCCAGGCTACACTATGTTAGTCTACTGATAGAACTATTCTGTAAGGCGATGGCACTCATAACTGACCTTTTTAAGATACAAGATGATGGCATCATTCAGACGTTTACCATGTACAGTAGAGCCCAGAGCGGTCACACTGTCTGTCTGTCTGTCTGTCACATGCTGACAAGTATCAAATGAATTTTGTGTTATTTTTCTAATGCATGCGGTGCATTCATGGTATGGTCATTTATAAACCCTGGCAGAGGTTGACTGTGTATTTTAGTAAAGTGTCAGCCCTTAAATCAAGAGGATGACCTTGTGGTGATATTTTATCCTCAGGAGATGGGCATTAAGCACCCACTGCACAGGAAGAAGCTCCAGCTGGCCATACGGGCCTTCAGCAACAAAACCATGGAGAAGTCCTCAGAACTGGACCATATCTGGGTCACACGTAGGTAGCAGCTTGGCTCAGTAATCACCACTGTCAATGAAATAAACACATCCACAAGGTTATATATACTGTAGTGTAAGGTTATAATATTTATATAGAAAGATGAATAGTTTAGGTTCTCATGGAAATAATTTCCAATGTAGTATTGTAGTGGCTATTGTGGGTATGAAAATCTTAACTCTTTCCCCCCTGAATTACTACAAGGAATGATCCATACATATGTTGCTTGATAAGGCTGCTCATGGAACATATTAGCATTAAAGAAAATGTCATGTGTGATTGCAAATGATTTACCATCAGAAACTAGCCTGGGAATTCCCATGCTCCTTTGCGCGCTTATTTCATTTCACTCTGCAGAGGAGCATGGTGACCATGGCCGTTTTTCTCGCTTACTTTCGGTATCCAATCGCAGAACAAAAAGGGATTTGTACGGCCCTCGATTGCATTTTACGTCACGTGGTGGCTCTGGTATTGGCTCCGAGGTATGTACAGACACTATGATAGACATTCGTAGCGCCCAATAAACGGCTATGGACAATTGTAAACGATGCTTCCGCTACGAGAAATGCAATAGGTAGGTCCCCAGACTAAATATCACTTGTGATTTTAGTTTGGCATTCGCCAGGCTAATCAGAAACTTGAAATATAGACATATTGTAATTTGTACATCTTCATGAATCTGATACTCTTTGCTATTGCAGTTTGTGGTCACTTTGGGTCCATTAACCAGTGTTTTGTCATATTGCATCTTTATGGAGGAAAGAGTTAAGATGATCAGATGGGTTTTGCCAAAACATGGCCTCCTAAGGACATATTGGCAAGGGATAACCCATGATAGAGGCCCCTCTGAACACCCACTCCAATCTAGCACAATTGTTTCAAAAATAGTATGGGTGCAAGATTAAGTTGACTGTGAGTGTCTGTTCCATGATCTCAGGGTGGCTGGATGACATTGGCTTGCCTCAGTACAAAGACCAGTTCCATGAATCCCGTGTGGATGGCAGAATGCTTCAGTATCTGACAGTGGTAAGACCTCACACTAGGCCTACAGCTGATACACCTTTGACTTATTGACACTTATGTAAAGAAAGTTGCATCACAGTTCACCTCTGTCACGCTGACATTTTCCCGTCTGGTTTTGTCTTTGGTTCAGAATGACCTTCTGTTCCTGAAGGTCACTAGTCAGCTCCATCACCTCAGCATCAAGTGTGCCATCCACGTGCTCCACGCCAACAAGTTCAACCCCCACTGCCTCAGGCGCAGGCCGGGCGACGAGGTGAGCCTATTGGTGGGTCACAGCGGTAGGATTCACCCACTGGGTGCCTCTTACCTTTCCTATATTCCTATTTTTGCTGTTCAAGTCTTTAGTTTAGAGAAATATTAGTCACAAGTTCAAGATATTATATCTAATTGTGTGTGTTTGTTGTTGTGTAGTTGTGTATGTTCATCAATGCTTTGTGTGGTCATCTTCAAAAAATTATTGTTCATAAAATGTGTCCAAGTCCTTCAATTTAGTAGTTCTTCACCACTTTCTTGCATGACTGAGTTGGCAGTCTGTAGCCGTGTGGAAGGCAGTTACATCAAAATAGTTCTCTGCATTAACTGTATGCTTGTCTTACAGTTAATTTCACTTGTAAGCTACTGTGGCGGCTTGGCAGGTTTTGTGTGCTAAAGGAGGACCGTGTACTGGGACTCCTCCATATTAACCTAGCCAGTAATGATATACTATAGACTTGTTTGCAAATAGATTAGGCAGCTCTCTCCCTCCCTCCCTCCCTCCCTTGCCACTTCCCCTTTTCCTGTTTCAGTTTGCATACGTTAACTCAAATCATACAGTAAGATTTTAATCAGTTGCAGTCATAAAATGGCAGGATAGCAGAAGTGAAATTGTAAATGAGGTCCTCAGACTAAACTTGGCCAGTCTCCTGATATTATGTATCCTTGCTCTGTATGCGTGATAGGACTTGGTGACTACAATTGTGCCATACACATTATGCATCATGTTTAATGCAACAGTGATGTAATCTTTTTAGCTAGTTCTAATGAAAATATTCCAGGCGATTATCAAAAGATCAAAGAGAAGACTCAGATGCATATGTAACAGGATTAAAACACCGGCACAGTTAACATTAATTAATGGAATAGTGGTGGTATAGAAACTATAGGAATGGCAGTCTCATATGCGACTTGTGCTCTCCATCTTTTCAGTTCTCTAATTTAGCCTACCTGGGAAAGAAGTACTAGGTTAGTGGTTGTGAAAAATGGTCAGAAAAATGGTCGGTCAAGTTCATAAAATGGCATTACTCACATATTGCTCAAAGTTGTGCTATATGTGTCAGTGTCACAATATAGTCTGAGTGGCTTGGAATATATCAACATATGTAGCTCATGGAAAACCTGGAAAAGCTAACAATTTTTTGTTGTTGTTTGACTGAGGATTTAGTTATATTTAGGGGTTTTTATTTTTGTCTGTGTCTCAGAGCAAGACGTCTCCCTCAGAGGTGGTGCAGTGGTCCAACCACCGTGTGATGGAGTGGCTCCGCTCAGTGGACCTGGCTGAGTACGCACCCAATCTGAGGGGAAGTGGAGTTCATGGAGGCCTCATTGTGAGTTTGCTGTATTTACCCATCCAAACGAACCTAGATGAAAGTAATTAAATCCCCCATCCTCTCTCTCTCTCTCTCTCTCTCTCTCTCTCTCTCTCTCTCTCTCTCTCTCTCTCTCTCTCTCTCTCTCACTCACACACACACACACACACACACACACTCAGACTCTAGCATTAATAATGTGCATCTTAAATTGTTTCTTCTTCAAAGCAACTCTTGAACACTGCAGTGGTCTTACTCCACCCAACGTCTGATGACCACTTGATACAGCAAGCTAAATCGTTTGATGTTTGTCTTAATGAGGCTGTGCTGAATTTGCCTCCTTCAGATCCTGGAGCCGCGCTTTAGCTCGGACACCTTGGCCCTGCTGCTCAACATCCCCCCTCAGAAAACGCTGCTGCGGCGCCACCTAGCTACCAACTTCTCCTCTCTGATAGGGGCACAGGCCCAGCAGGAGAAGAGAGAGTACGCCAACGCCGCAGGGCACACACCTCTCACCACTACAGCTAAAGTCAGGGTAAGGGCTTTGGTAAAAAAATGTTGAACTGATTTAAGGACTTTAAGAAATGGATGTGGTGTGATGTTTTGTAAAGTTTTGTTGCTCGCCATGTTTTCAAAGTTTACATTGTTCTTCTAGTTTGAATGTGATCTGACAGTATATATAATGACATAGTTAATGGATTCTATGTGGATAGAGAGCATTCAAAAAGGGAAAAAGTGTCATTTTGTACTTTTACTTTGTTTTTTGAACAATATCTCATCATCTGTGGTTCTTTAACATCAGCTTTTTTTGCTCTCTGTCTGTACTCATCAGCCAAAGAAGCTGGGCTTCACGCACTTCAGCCACTTGCGTAAGAGGCGGCCAGACGACTCAGCAGATTACATCTGCCCCATAGACACAGGTTCCCCCTCCTCCCTCAACGGCTCCCCCCAAAGGCCATACGCCGGCCTGCGGGGCCTTAGCCCTGTGCTGGACAGAGACTCGGACAGAATGGAGCAGGTTGGATCTCGCTGCTGATTTCTGTCTTTCTCCGCCAATAACGCTGTGCTTACAATGGCCATTAACCCCCACACTCCCACCCCCAACCCCGACCCTTCACCTTTGTGGTTGCCATGGTTTCTTACTGCAGTCAGGAAACTGACAGGGTCATTGACATGAACTTAGGCAAAGGTGATTCCTGCGGGGGTTAGAATGGATCGAAGGAAGATACAATCAAATCGAAATGGACTTCAAAAAATTATGGTGATTTTTAATGTGTGGTGTGCACAAAAATCACTCAAATTGTAAATGCTGTCTCTATTTGAATATTAACTATCATGTCATTTATGTATAATTGATTTGGGATGTTAAGCTTAAAGCAGATGTGCTCAAAATGTGATTTTTGTTTTTTTTTCTTGGGCATGCTGAATTAATGACTGTAGAAATAATTGTTGCATTCCTCCTGCTTACGGTACTCCCTTGGAGCTGCTAATGTGTGTGCATTATGATTATGCTGTCCAGCTCATCTCTTTAGCCTAATTAAAGTATGCTACTCATAACAAACCTGTTTCTCAAAACATCTGCTGCTTTGCTTTGGATTACATTATTATTTAACAACAAAGGGAATATGAGCCATGTTAGCTTTGGTAACACTTTATTTTACATGGTTGGACTGTTGGAGGACAGTAATGGGCTGAAGAGAGGCCCAATGCAGCCTAACACTGAGGATGAATCAGTGCTTAGGACATCCTTATCTTGGCTAACTAAATACAACTGCATGTTGCAAGACATTGATGACCTGACATACATGTTATAAGTATGTGGGTACTTTGTTAGTGCACTTTAGTGTTTATTCCACTGTACCAAAGCGTAATAAGGGTGTACCAATAATGTGTAATGGCACACGTTACTACAATGACAACTTTTGACCGGAAGTAAGCATCAAAGTAAGCATATTCCCTTGAGATCTGTAATCTCAATTAGTTGGCCAACATGGGTGGGTGATTCACCCACTCTAGCCTTGCGATGCTTTAGGTCTCAGTTCAGCCCATTGTCTTCCCAGAAGAATTGACTTTGGTAAAGCATTATTAAAAAACACTTCATTTTTCATACATTATGGAGGTACACAGAAATACATTATATAAGTACAATACTAGTACAAAATATCACTATTGTTACATGTTACAGTTACTGTTTGTAACACTTTTCCTTAATTCGATACATACACTGTAACAACAATGTAAAAGTGTTGCCTTAGCTTTTTAACAGACATGCAAAAGATTTTAGAAGAAAGGAGTGCTAATATAAGGTTATGCAAGTAGGTGTATTATTCAGTATGGTGTTTAATTACAATTATGCTAATTATTCAGAGTACTTTATTATCTTGAACATTAAATGCATTGTATATTGAACCATTTTTCTGGTTCACTTATCGTAGTACTGGCTTCACGTATGTAAAATCTATGTATGTCACAGGACTGACACTATAGAGTATAGGAGCATTCCCTTTAAGTGCTACAAGTGCTACTCTAAAGTCATTTTGAGAAACCTACAAAGTACTCCTAAGCCTTCACCAAAACAGTTACTACAGTAACAAGGACTATTCTGGTTTTAAACAGTGTCAATATTCGGTTTTGTACCAGATACTGGAATACTGCCAAATTGATTGATGTCAAACAAATTGAGTAGTTTACATATGACTACATTATCACCACTATTCCATTTAAAACCAGAATAGTACCTGTGTGTAACTGTGGCCATTCTGTGTTCCTACTCTACCAATGCTGTTCTTTTAATAGGAGGTCTCTGAGGGCATTAGTTCTGTCAGTTCGGCAGGTGATGGAGAGGCCATGGTGAGTTGCAGTGTACACTACAGTGTACCACCACACTTTTCTATTTGATTCTATTTTGTTATGATAGCCTATCAAACAGAGATGCTGTAAAGTGCTATGTTCATTTTTGGTCTTCTTTAGAGTAGAGAAACAAGACTGTAATCCGTTGTGGGACCCTGGGACTGACCAAGCATGAATCAGAAGGTACATTAAGTACCTTAATTACATTAAATTCACAAGAGATCAATTATCCATTCACATTGTGTAAATGTAATCTGTTTTCTTACTCTTGTCATGTTAAACAGACACAGACCTTCACTGACATCTGGAGGGCAATAGGATCCTTGCATCCTGTATGTTTGCCATTGGTATTGCTCTGCGTTGCTGCCCTCTGCTGTACAATAAAAGTATTTATTTAATAATAATTTACACAATGTGTCAGGATCAGAATGAACCCATGCCTGTGAAGGATACCAGAATAATAATAATGATAACTGTTGGGAAATAAAAGTTTATATGATCCAGAAAAAAATTACACGTCATAAACCCATCACTTTATAGCGGTTTACTTTTTTTGTCCATTCAAATATACGCCCAGTACAGACAGTGAGTCAAGGTTTCCACTGGAGACTATTCATTTGTTTTGACATGACCATAAATTAACATATGGAAAAAAATAAGTGTAGCCACTGAGAATAAGAACAGTGTCCTGTGCTGTCCATGGGCCATAGTTTGGATGCAAGAAAAGATCTCAAGTGTTAAAGGAATATTCCACCTTTTTATGGAAATGGATTATTCACCCCCTTACCTAGACTTATATATGAGGGTAAAAGCATTTTGGCCTCAGTGCATGCATTTTCCTAGTCTGGCAACTCCATTTTACCTTTCTCTTAGCTTTAGATTAGCATTGGCTCTGGAATGTAAAGATAGCAACTCTTCCGAGGTTCTAAAAGCATTCCATGGTAGTAAACTGAACATTCTACCATTGAAATGCATTAACTTCAGCCTCTGTCAGACTGTGAAAAAATAGCTAACAATATTCGTAAAATAAGTCTAGATGTCACTTTCCTTCAAATAATACACATTTGAAGCACGCAAATTTGGAGGTCCCAGCAGATAAAAGTAGTTTTACATTTATGTGCATGATGCTTCAACCTAATTCGGGACCTCGCAATTTGATATGGTTTAAATGGGTACTACTGGAAGCAAAGTAATTTAAACATGTTTGAAAGTGACTACCCTTTCTTCAAGTCAGCAAAATTCCTGATTCCAATATTTCAAATGATAGGACTGTTACAGTTTATTAATGAATCTCACAATGCTTCAGGGTGAAAAAGCTCAAGAGCTCTGCTTGAATTCTCTGCAGAAATGTCATTGCTCTCTTATCTTTTTTCCATCTCTCTCTCTCTCTCTCTCTCTCTCTCTCTCTCTCTCTCTCTCTCTCTCTCTCTCTCTCTCTCTCCCCCACTCTTTGGCAGTAAGGCTCTCACACACTCAGTGCCTGTGGGTAGAATAGAGCAGATCGGAGCTGTGCCGGCTCGAGGGCCAGAGGAGAGCCCATTCATTTCCACATTATGGGAATATCCCCAATGAAATGTAGTGTTGGCGCTCAGCGGGCCCGCCGGCCCTGAAATCCCCGGTGTCAGCTGCCGCTGAGTGTCTGGCGCCTCCGGCTCTCCGTCGCCATTAGCAGGGGCTACACTCAGCTCCTTTAACGCTAACAATCACTCCCCGTGTCCGCCGGCGAGCTGCCATTAACTCCGGGTCATTGACCACCGGCTTGTATTTATGACTTCTTTTCCCCCCGTGTCAAGCTTTAGGGCTCTAATGTTTTGAAAAAAAGAAAGAAAGAAATAGGATGTAATACAATTTGACTCCTCCTGTATCTTAATTCAGCAATCTGAACTGTCATTGTATGGTCATCTGCACATTATGCAAAATGAAATTCCCTGGCAGTGCTCTATAAACTTACTGTAATTATAAGGTTCTGTACCCTAATGTCCTGTTTAAAACATCTGTCATTATACTGAAAGATTTGGCAAAGCTTTGGTCAGTACAGGCTTGGCTTTCTCTGCTTGCATTTCTTACTACACGGACAACAGTCAGTAGGCCACAAAGTAGTTTGTTTAGTAAATGGTAGACCTCTTTTGTTCATCGACAGTGATAAAACCAGTACAGTATGTAATCAAAGTAGTTATAAAGAGTTATCTTTTATACTTATTGTAGGGACACCAAGGTTTGGTCCAAAGCTTTATTGCAAGAACGACATAGAAACAAAGGATACATATAAAATATCACCCTGAGGATGTTAAAGGCAATGTTGTCGACTAAATCATGCATGGTCACAGACCTACGCATCATTCTACCTGTACATCTGTCGGAGGTAGTAACAACCGAATGTTGTTACACAAACCTGATCTTAAGTGCTCCTTATTCACACAAATAAAAAGAGCTCCTTTTCTGCCCAGTCTGTGTGGGCCAGCACAAACCCTGGCCACTACAATATTGTTCCACAATATAGCAAGACCAGTCCAGACCAGATACAGCAGTGTTTTTCGAGGTCACTGAATGCTGTCTGTAGGAAAAAAAGAACGAGCAAGTTAAGAATTTTGATACAATATAGACCTAATAGTCAATTGGCAATTGAATCAACTAAGTGTGCCCCTGCACACTGGCAGTGCACTACTAGCAATGATGAACACAGTACAGTAACCTACGGAATCAACAATGGATGTTCTGAACAGCTCAGACAAAATAGACTTCAATCGTAATTCACAATTGACAGCGGAAGAGTTTGCCACTGGTGTGTGGGGTTGCATTGAAAACAATGGAATAGAATGTTGGGAGCTGAGTGCAGAGTGTCTAAGCTGGTGTGTACCCTTAATGTAACTTGCCGGCTCACTTTTCTGTCTAAGTTCTATCAAATTGTCTGGTTCTTTTCTCCACTTGCAGCACTTGGTGGCCTTAATCAACAGGGCCATGTATTGAGGGCCACTGGATTTCACCTTTAATCCAGTATAAGTGGTGACCCTCCTAATACAGCAGCAGAGGGGGGAAGTTAGGATTATTTTAAGGGGCTGCCACTGATTAGCCTGGGCGAAAGCGACTGTTGACTGTGTCATACAGTCTGGCCCAACGCAATTGGAATAGGTTTCCGTTTGAATATGACGTATTCCCTCGCCTGGCTCTCACGCCTACAACTTTCGCTTTCAGTATTAACAGATCTCTCGCAAGTTCTGATCTATTTTGACATCGTAGTGGCAGTAAATCCTCAAGATCATGGATGCTGATGTCATGTACCAATTTTGTGAATGTAATTCGAGAGTGGGGGAGAGAATAACAAACGCGTCCCTATCACTGACCTCAAAAAAAGACTACAACATTGTGAGACATCTCTCTAAACTGTGTGCTGATTGGCTAAACCGTAGAGTAACTGACGGAAAGGCGGGAAGGGGGGTTTATTCCAGACTACGTGCGGAGATAAATGTTTAGCGGAGCTACGTAGGATGGCATCGCCAGGCTAGCCACTGATGGTGGGTCCCAGTTAACATTTAGATTTTATAATCAATGTCTGGGGGGCCCAAAATTATGTTGTCTGTCATAGGGCCCAACTTATATGGGATTTCAAGGGATGTCAAATATAGATGAAGAAGCTTCAGAGTAGGGTCAAGAGGCAGTATCATGGGGTTGTTTTGAACAAAGGTATAGAATGCATATAGAAAAGTATGTTGTTATGGACCCATTGCTACATTACCTAGAATAAAATGAGAAAGCTGGACAACCTGTAGCCTACCTCAAAGTACAAACACACATGGCACTGAACTCCATTGTTGGAGTTTTATGGTTGGTCTGCAGAGGGTGCTGTATCACCAAGAAGCAAACAATAATTTGTGTCCAAATCTGTGGCCATACCAACAGGAGTTCAAAGAGTACACACACACATTTCTTTCTTGTCTGCAGCCAATAACTTACTTTTTCTGAGATCTAGAAATTAATTTTCTCTTTCCCATGAAAAACGTATTTTGGGATCAGTTTTTACAACCTTGAGGTCAAGGAAAACATGAATTTGGTTTTTAGGGGAAATGTGAGGGAAATACCTTATAGCCATTTTGTTTAGTATGATATTAGAGGACTTGCAGCTGGAAACAAAATAATTATCTTGAGAAAACAAGTTTTATTATTTCGAGTTCATGGAACATGTTACAATAAAACTCCAAAATAAAATGGCTTAACTAGACATTTAGTCACTTGGTTGGTGCCATATCAACGGATCCCCTGGAAAGCGTTTTTCCATGGGTCATGTATTCCAAGGTAGACATTTAGTTGAATTTGGAGCACATTGGCGGTGGTGAGTTATTAACAATAAAATATAATTACTTATGCTGATTGTGCAGATTGTGAATTGCCATTGCTTGCAACTGTTTGCCACATGTAGTCTCTTTTTGTAAAATGGTGAAATCACAAAGTTCACTGAGGATATAGAAAATGACCCTGAATTTGATATACAGTATCTCACCAAAGAAGATTTCCTCTTTACAGTGTCTTTAAGGGGTTCACCCCATATGTGTCTTTAATAAGCAGTCATGTAAATATCTCTTGCAAAATCATGACCGTTTCCTCTTCTTATGCTGAACATGTTTCAAATCTTTCACACCAGCAGTAGAGAGACTGTCTGTCATGTGTATTAATTATTCTAATTGGATTCTGATTCTATTTTAAAACTGTTTTAGAGGTCAGTGTCGCAGAACCTGTGATCTCTCATTCCAGGCCTCTGGACCTCTGTTAGATTGAACACAATAATTAGCAAATCTTTTTACCGTTGCATATCATTACAACTCCAGTGAAGGACATGCCAATCAATAATTGGGAATGACAAGTTCATAAATAAATTAGTTGCGCCGATAAGCATGCACCACTGATCAATAATGTCTGTTCAATAGGGTTTGGTGGAATCAGGAGTCATGGCAGAAGAAGGGGGAAGTGTGCAAAAGCAGGAATGGGAAGAGAGAGGAGTCAAAAATAATAAATTAATAATAAAACATACAAAAAGAAATATGGATTATGGCATATCTTTGTTATATATTAGTAAATCATAATACTTTGTATGTTTAATTTCATTCTCGCCAGCAATGGTATTTTAGGATGGTAAGGTACATTAAGATAGTAGGGTACACTGATGGGCCAGCAAGTGGCAGTATTGCCCAACAAAAGAAGTTCAGAATGCTCTCTTCATAATTCTCCCTGAACGCAAACCATTTCATAGTGTAATGATTAGTGGTATTCATTTCATTTCAAATTGGAAAGTTATCTAACAAAACCAACAAAAAATATTTGTATAGATACATGATTTTATGAATACTACTTTATTTTATAAAGAGTTTCAACTTAACAAGTATTGTGAAAATACTCCTATTTCATTCAATATACTGTAACATGTAATTACCACTTTTATGAATTGGTTATCTTTTATGTGAATTGGTTGAAGTCAAAGACTCTAACCAGACTTGTCCTTTCACATAGGCCTGTGTGGAATATGGCAGATTTGAAAACATTCACACATTCTCTCTTCTACCCTGTCTCTGACAGGACTCATTAAAGTCAATAGCCCAAGGTCATCTGCCTTTACATGGAAATCTCAGTCAGAGCATGACTGTGGTGATCATGACATTGGCTTGTTTGTTTAACCTTTACCTCCATGTTGATGAACCAGGAGACACTCGCTCTGACACACAACATGACGTGTGCGCCTGTGACAACTTCTCTAAACATGCTGCCAGATCCCTGAGAGAGGATGGTCCCGTATCTAAAACAAAAAATGACAGAGCAGTTGGTGGCCTGGCATCATGTCATCTTGTGAAAATTGGCGTTTTGAAGTGGCCACACAGGAAGCAGGACTTTACTGGCCAACACCCCCCATCCCTCTCTCTCTCTCTCTCACACACACACACACACACACACATACACACACACACACACACACACACACACACACACACACACACACACACACACACACACACACACACACACCACCCCTCAGTGAGGCCCAGGATCAGACAGAGACAGGGCACTAATGGGAGCGGACGGACGGCTACTCCGTCGTCTTATCACTGTTGCCATCTGTGTGACCCATGCCACAGCCTATTTACAAAGCTGGCCCCATCCATTTTCAACTCGTATACTCCTTAGCCCTGTCACACGCTTGTGTGTATGTCTGTGTGTGTGTGTGTGTGTATCCTGGCTGGCGTGGTGTGGCGTGGCGTGGCGTGGGTGGGAACCCGTTTTATAACTGTGCATCTTAGCTAATTTCAGTAATGTGGTTTGGTGCCCATTGGTTGACAGTTTAATGGGTGTTATTTATGCCACCCTTTCTCATAAAATGGCAGCGGAAGTTGCAGTGCACAGAAAAACAGGGATATGAATGAGACCACACTTTGCTGTATGATATCTATTGTTTTAATTAAGTGAAAGCAGTTTTGACATTTATTGGATTCCAAGTTACTTGTTAATGGCAGTAGGAAGCATGGAGGAAAACGTTAAATTATAGTTGCTTATGTTACATAAATAATTGAATGTTGACCCCCTCGGTAATGATTACACATTATTCTCCCACTGTAGCCGTCGAGTGCCTCGACATATATTATGGAAAGGAGCATTTCAGTCCCTTCTCTCTGCCAAAATGGCACTCTTCTCTTTAACGTTAAGGAGCAGTGGACTTTCCTCTTTTTGCAGTGAAAAATTTTCAGTCAAATTTTTGAAGTCAAAAGAAAAGCAAAAAGTAGTTCACGTGGATATAACGACTAAATGACTGCCGTCATGTTTGTCTGTGGTGTCATATGCTGTTGTCGTCATGTCATTGCCACCAGCTTGCTGGTTGGGAGAACATATTCGTTGGTAGGGTGGCCAAATGCGTCAAGTGCCGCCGCCGTGCCCCGGTCAGTGCCTGCAGTGCCAGTGTGATCTGACAGCCATGCCACCCCGATGACACGTCGACACAGACATGACCCGCCGTTTCTGAAAGGTGACTCTGACGACCACATCAAAAAGAGCAGTCGCGTGTCTTCCTGCACGCTCTTGCACCTCGTCAAACTCCCCATCCCCGTCTTCTCATCCGCATAGAGCGGGGAAGACAAGAGCCACTCCACTCCTCCCAACAGGCCTGATCAGAAGTGACCTGGAGGGCCTACGGAAGAGCTCAGTGCAATGAGACGGCTGCCTCCCCTCCCCGCTGCCTCAGGGCCTCTTCACGGATGTCAGAGACAACTGCCTGTCATCTTCAGTCAGGAGCTGGAAACTGACTGTCCTTTTCGCTGCCTGGAAAAATTGTTCTGAGAAAGACGTGGCATACGCGTAGACGTGGATAAAACAGAGGGGGAAAAAAAGGAACTATTTAATTAAACCAAATTTAATTTCAACATTTTCTCTCTCAGTTTACTTTGGAATTCCATTTAATAGGTACATATTGTAGATTTTCTGTTTTGTCGTTCAAAGGTGAGGGTACACATCTCTGTAAAAATATTTTTTTAATCGAGTTAAATAAGCTGTTTTCCTCATCATAGCTTGCGGTTGCGTACACTCGACAGATTGAGGATGATTGAGTCTCTGAGTCGAGTTGGATGCCAGTACTTTCCCCGCAGCCCCCCCACCAGTCCGGCCCAGCAGCACCATCAGTCATTAGAGGCTTGCCGGCCCAGGGTAAATAACCTGGAGGAAACAGCAGGGGCCTTGACCTCGGCTGCAAGGGCCCGCACTTCAGGACTTCAAACTTTTCAGCGGCTCGCTCTCCCACCACCCACCTAATAAAGTTCCTTCAGAGAGAAAGAGAGAGAGAGGGAGTGAGAGAGAGAGAGGGAAAGAGAGAGTGAGAGAGTGAGGGGACCTCCAGCTGGAGCGGTAAGGCTCTATAAAAGAGGGCTTTGTGCTCCGGGCCAAGGCTGGTTCCTCTGACAGGTTGTGGGTCAGAGGGGGGGAAATGACGTCGGGGGAGGGCCCTCAAGTTAGCTCCGGCACCAGGTGCCCATGCATGGATTGGGACGATAAGTTCGGCGTTAGGCACTCAGTTATTATGGCCTTTTTACGTGTGCTTGTTTTCTCAGCTGGCTCCCTTCAAGTCATGCCCGGTGAACTGCCCTCAGATTCTCCCTCTCTCTGGTTCCAGAGCCTCTTCAGGGGCTGCTGAAATTTTGAAAGTAACTTGGAGAAAAACAGGATATGGTAAATATCAGTATCCTCGCTATAGTTTGACTACAGCACACAGACAGATATAGCAGACAATCATTTAGCCTACTGTGTAAAATTGAGTATTGAATATTGTTCCTGTTGGGGTTGAATTACAATACAAATACAGTAACCACAAGCAGCTCCAACAGAGACTGAGAAGTGTCAATAAGAAACCCGTAAGACTATATTGGTCATATTTGCTGTAGAACAATGAGAAAAACAAACATGTTTGAGTAATGGGGGGCTGCAATGTTTTTGTTCCTGTCTCCATGCTAGATTTGAAAGAAAAAAAAAAGCCTCAAAATGTTTATGTGGGCAGGAAAGAGCAGTTTTTGTGACCTGGAGCCATGAACACTGTTGATCCAGGCTGACACACATCATGCAGTGAAACGGTGCTTTCATGTCCAATGAGAACACCTGTCCTTTCCCCTGGCTAAATGGAAAGAGAAGAATGCCTCTGTAGATTACAGCTCACATGGAAGGACTCTCCAGTGTCAGGGACACTTATTTAGACCTCACCAGAAGAAAACATCTGTAGTTCTGATACTAAGTAGATTTTAGAATGGTCTGCAACTGAGAATTCGCCTCAGTAACTGCCTCCAAGTGGCAAGGGCTGGTTCAGTTACAGTGGGACTTGATCAACTGCCTGTTTATAATGCTGTGGGGTTAGCATGCTAATGGATTCGCCATATGTAAAATCCATACTATCAGTGAGATATGCAGGGAATACCAGTTGGGATTCTGTCGGAGTACAGAAGCAGCACAAAAGCAAATAGGCTGAGGGCAAAATGATTTTTTGCTCTGTCTGTAATGGGACATGATGCTAGGGGTCAGTGAGATTAGATGGTGCTGAATGTTCAAGGCCTGGACAGTGTTCAAAGCATTGCCCTCCCCATGTGATCTAGTAAATGATGGATTGGGCTAAAAATTGGGACCATTCGTGCAATCTTCTCAGCAGTACTCAGCAAGTCTGATCTGAGTAACAGAGTCGTATGCAATGAAGTGAGACAGTACCCTACCCCCCACCCCCACCCCTTTCGAGTTTGGGTTCCCTTTCGAGGATAAACATTTTTCCAAAGATCTAATAGGCTCTGACTCATGTATGTCTATGTTTATAAATCCTGTTTGTTTATTATTTGTCCAATTTCTTTCTTTCTTTTTTTCTTTATTTATATATTTATTTATTATTCATTTCCTATAATGCAATTATACATTGCGCCTAATTGGTCATGTCTGTTGGAAATACAGCCCATTATTATCAATCCTCACCTCAATCCTCTGGAAGTTCCTTGGTTATGTTTTTATTGGACTTTCTGATATTTCTTTCGGCAACATTTTACTATGCAGCTTGTATTGCTAGCCTGTACAAAAATATGTACAAATAATAATTTGATTAGTTTTGAGTAGCCATCAAGAATTGGGTACAAGCTTGCAAATGCAATTTCAACATTTAGCAAAACATCTGGGCAATATTTTGAAATGGGGGAAAGAAGTCCATGCAAAATAAAAACATTACTAATAGCCGTGTTCCACAAAATTAAAGGCAAGAATGAGCCTCTAAAGAATTGGCACTTAATTACTACTTAATTAGCATAATTATGCATGCTAATAGCATCTCAAATGAATTGCGCTTGTCAGGAGGGGAGGAAGCATCTGTAACAGTGGCAGCTTAATACACATTTTGCAATATCCAACCACGTTGTATTACTCTCTCCTGGAAAGTACTTCCCATTAATCATTTATTCCGCACTCGCTGTTTTTTTTTTTTTTTTTTGACGGTGGGGGGTCCACCCTGAGTCACTTACACATCTGTGATGCCGTGATAACGAGACCTCAAGTGGCCATGAGTCTTGCCATGGAACAGTGACAGTACAGATGTCATGTAAATATGGAGCATTCTAATCTTTCATTCATTCAAATTGATTACCTTATGATGTCGTCCGTCCAATCCATTTCCACAGCTTAAGCTGAATGACTATTACCTTGAGGAGTGAGAGGAGTGGGAATCACTCCAAGTGTGAAGTGTTCATGTCTGGTGGTGAGATGCCGTCTTATATTAGGTGTGAAGGCCAAGGAATAGAAGGATGGCCATGGCCGTATACTGTGGTTTGTAAAAGACATGGGCGAGATGTGACCATGGCTCTCGTCTGTGAATTAATACCCTGATCAATAGCTGCTTTTGGGTTGTTGATTGGCTGCAGTCAGGGCTCTACGATGGGGTGATGTGTGAGGTCTCAGGCCTGATCAATGTCTGGACTCTCAAAACCCTCCTCATGTTAGGTAATGAGCCATGGGCTATACAGGACAGAGGAGCTCTACCTTCAGAGGCTCTGAGGACAGACCGACAGACAGAGAGAGAGAGAGAGAGAGAGAGAGAGAGAGAGAGAGAGAGAGAGAGAGAGAGAGAGAGAGAGAGAGAATGAAAGTGAACGAGTGTAATACTGCTGTTCCTCCAGTAAGAGGCTCCTCTTTCCTACGGGAGTTACAGTATCCTTTACAAGCTTTTGGCTTTTCTTCAATGTCTACCGTTGCTGCTGCTGCTACTGCTGCTGCTGCCCTTTCATGCAGAAGATACCCTGAACTTAAACACCATCTCCATGCACAAGGCTAAATAAGCTGTCCGACAATGACCTCTATGCTTTTGTGCAGATGAAAAAATGTCCCAAAACAAATGGCGTCCTCTGGTAAGACGTGTGTTTAATATGATGTCAGTTTTTGGAGAGAAAGGAAAGGAAATGTAGTTACTAATTTTATGTCTTATTTTACAAACAAGCCATTCTTAAGTCACCAAATGGTTCAAACGCGACATAGAGTACATGACAGTGTTTCAGTTTATAGGCTGTTGGGCTGTTTTAATCATGATGGTGGTGAATGAGAGATTTGAGGCCCTGGTCTTTCTGCCAGTTTCTTCTGTGGAAAAGCAGGCAAAATGAGATTGATGTACCATGCTTGCCACAGACATCCCAGTATGGTTTGAAGAAAGGATGGGTACACAGCCATTTTCTATGACAGAAGGAAAATGGAACAGGGTGACAGAGAATAGTAATAATATTGAAATAATACAGACCTCTTTGCTGAGGACAGACACACGCGCGCGCACACACACATACACGCACACACACACACACACACACACACACACACACACACACACACACACACAATGTGTGGGTGACAAAAACATAGAAAAGACAGAGAGACACATCTGTTCACAATATAAAGGCTTCTGATCAGCAATTCTGTCGTCTCAAAACAAAGGCCTTTTTAAAGTCACTGGTCATGTTCTGTAATCCTGGAGGGTAGGGTAATGTCATTTGGGTTCCATTTAATTTCATAGGACAAAATTTATAATTTCCTAGATGATCATTTTCTTTAAAATATGAGAAAGGAAAAGCTATTCTTTACTTGTTTCTTATGTGTATGGAAAAGTTACGAAGTAAAGTCACTGATTTAAAAAAAAAAGAAAAATAAAATAAAATAAAAAATACATTAAAAAAAGTCTGTCTGGAGTGCAGTTTGTGACACTATATTGCATACCTTTTCCATGGCCTGTAAAAGTTAGTGGGATTGGCCTTATATTTCTGTATCTTACGGGTCTCCACGGTGGACATAAATTAGCCTATCCCTGTAATTACTGTTTGAAAGCAGCACGATGTGGGGAGGGCTTTTAAGTCTATAATAAATGCTTGGTATAAATGATTTAAGGAGTACTTCATTCAGACTGTGCCTTTTTTCCTGCTTTGTAAATGGAGTTACTTTGCATGTTGGTTTTATTAGGTGCCGAACTTCTCTCCATTGATGGAAATGTGATGCTGGACCAGTTAAATACATGCATGGAAATAAAAACCTCACATGTGCACACTTCTTCTGACTTCTCTGTCTCTCTAGTTTTCACCAAGTGTGCTAACTTAGGGGAGTCAAAACAAGAGAGAAATATTTATTTCCTACACCCCGAGCCGAGCAGTGTGGAGTAGAGCAGAGTAGAGCAGAGCAGAGACGTGCGTATGGCAAACACAGATCTTCAGTCTGCCAGCCAAGTGTTAAACAAGCATGTGCCTCTCAAAGGCAATGACATGCATGAGGGGAGTTCTCTTTGGCAGGATCACGGAGGCCTGTGGAACGAGAACAGTAGCAGACACAGGAGACAGCGAGTGCATCCCCTCCCGTTTGATATTATAACCCGCTGCCTAGGGGGTGACTCAAGGAATTCAACTTGGGAACTTGTTTTTGAAGAGGAGGGGAGGGGAGGGGAGGGGGAGGGGGTCTTTTGAATCCTTGATTTGCACAGAGAGTCAATGCTGATTTGTGTGACAGATGTGATGTGACAAATATCGGGAAGACGTTTCACTGTGCACTGAATTAGCTATCCATACACAACTGTCCATGTGATTTACTCATATATGTGGTGGATGAATTCTAAATCTAGTTTTAATCTAGTTTTATATCTGAAACACACTAATGGCCTGATGAATAGATTTCTAAAACTGATGTATAGTAATTTTCATGGTCCTCCATTGTCACTGGAAGAACAAGTTTCCCCCTTTGATTCCCTAAGCCCTTCTTGGCACCGCCTCCCACCCCCATTTTCCTTCCAAAACGTCACTGAGAGGTAAAGTACTTTTCAAGAGTCCCTTGGCCTCTGTCAGTCGGAGATGTCATTTGTGGTGCTCATTTAATGTCTTTTTTATTGATATTCCTCCATATTATATCTTCAGCAAGTCCCCTTAGTCATTCTGACTTTGGTAAATCGTTGTGTTTTATTGGCGCTTTTAAAATCTTTCCCTTATATAAACTCAATATTTTACCAGAAGTGTAATGTGATCTGGAGATGTTGAGCCCAAACTCAAATTATTACAAATGGGAACATAGTTTTTAGACCACAGGACCAGTACTAGACTGTCCTCAGAGCACAGTTTCTATTGTTCTTTATTTCTGCACAATCAAAACCCTTAATATTCTCAATATTATTATTCTTAATAACAGTTTTAAAGTTTTAGTTTGACATTGTGCTATATATTTATATCTATACACTACTGTATGATTAAAATGCAAAAATAAATCCTACAAGAATAAACTTCATGTAGAGTATATTGGCCATGCACACAATTATACAATTTGCTATTTCTTTTCTACCTACTCTCTCTCTCTCTCTCTCTCTCTCTCTCTCTCTCTCTCTCTCTCTCTCTCTCTCTCTCTCTCTCTCTTTCTCCTCAAAGAACTTCAGACAATGCATGCAAGTCTGATCCTCTTGTGATTCAAGGCGAGATTTGAATCCTCCTCCTGTGCCAGATCGATTGGCCGATAGATCCTGTTGACGCTATGTATGTTTCAGAGTGCAGAGAATAATGCCACCAGTGGACCAGCAGACATGTCCCTCTGTCTCCACCACTGTACCGCGTGCTGAGAGCATTATTGGCAAGTCCAGGCCGCATGTCTCTCACACCGCATTTTATTGGCAAACCCAGGGAGAGCTGACGTGCTTGAGGAAGACTGGTGACCAGGGCCAGCGGCATGGGGTGAGACAGATGGTGGGCTACGGCATCTCAGACAGGCCAAACAGAACAGGCACTCTGGGCTCTAGGGGTTTTGCATAGACACTGATCTGAGACCAAAGATGACCTCAAGCCTCGTTTGGAGGTTTTGTTGCGTACGTCATTATTTCTGAAATTCATTAGCTAAATAACTTTATGAATCATGCAAAATTGTGATGGTATTTAAAGTGCTTAATAACAAGATGTGATGCAGTTTCCTTCTTTACCCAAGCCCTGGGGTCTGATTTTAAGAAGATGCATTAGAGTTGTGTCACAGACAGACTGAAGTCCTGTTATTCCCTTCGACCACCACTTTAAAGGACTAAAGGCAAATTTGCATTATTGATGAGGCCACCCTGTCACCTCAAACACAGACTATTTAAAGGGAATAATTTTATGCAAAGTGCATATTGATGCTCTAATGATCAATTGGGCCTCTGCAACGTTATTAATATGCAATTGTTGCTGTGTGATATGCATTTGCAATTAGCTCTCAGTTTGACTGCTCAAACAAGTGGCTGGACTCCAACGCCTTAATGGGAAGTGAAGAGCCTCTGGCCTTCACAAACTCTCCCACTACCTCCCCCCTCCTGTACACTCACACAAGCACACACACACACACACACACACACACACACACACACACACACGCACACAACCCCCCCCCCCCCCCCCGCCCCCAAGGTTCTTCTTAGCCACTGACACATGGCAAAACATTCAAGCGTAATGGATGGTAGTACTTTGTTTTGAAGGTACTCTCCCATGACACCTGTGTGAGATTTTAAAAATTAATGGCCAATGCAGTGATGGCGCCATGAATATGACTGCAATATGATTTGATGCACATTACTTATGGAAGGGAGTCCAACGGGCAGAAAGATCTCTTATTATCTTCTCTGGTTTGGTCTGACTGCTCTGTCCCTTCAGTATACCATGTGTGCACTGTTTTTGGACGGCTTCATCACTGACCGTTCATGACATTACACAGCTTCATGAGCAACACCAACACCACTGGTATCTTTATCAGAAGTATCTGTGAGTTGTTGCATAACCCCTGCAAGATTAGTGGACAGCATTAGGATGCAGTCTGTCTCATGTGCATGAATTTAGGGCCTTTATGATAAGATAGTATGTAGATGGCTACACCCAACGAGCCAAGAGTATATGAAGAAAGGGCCATAAAAGTCTTTTTTTGGCCTCAATAAATAACAATAAATGATTGATCTGTACTATGATTAGACAAAAATATGCTTTATGGATTGTCAAATGATAATGATGATGATGATGATGATGATGTTTTGCAGTGGTTAACAATGTAGCCTAACTGATTTAAAATGCACAGGTTCTTCAAAACCTGCAGAGACAAATAATTAATAAGTCTGATAACACATGATAATATGAACATATAATAAATGAATAAAAATTGACCAGAAGCTAAAGTTTGTGTTGACACTGTCAGAGGTGTGAGCTGCTTGAGGGCATTTTCACACACTGGCACACTTTTGCTTTAGTAGTGGATAAAGCACTAATGTTCTCTCTCCAGTGCTCAATCCCAAGGCTTTTCAAATACTTATCCTTTGTGTGAGGCAGTTAATGTGACAGAGATCAGCTGGGGCGGGAGCATGGCTGAAGTACTGGCATATTTCTGATCAGTGCCAGGCTGTGAGGTCTTGGTGTTACCTTTCCTACATCAAGGGGAGCCTGTTAGACAAAATGGAATTTGGTCTTTTAAGTCCAACAGTAGTCTACCTGATTACTAGCACTAAGAATTAAGCATCTCATCTAGTGTTATTTAACAGATAATAGATATCGCTACACACGCTCTGCTTTATCCGGTTCTGCTTGGCTCCTCAAGCAGAGCGCGGCTTTAAAATGAATTAACACTCGTTAAGGCTGGCCTCGGAGTTGCAGGCAGATTAATGAGAGGGAATAAAAAGGGCCTGTGTCTCTCTGCCCCCCACCACCCTTGACACACTTAATCAGGGAACCCTGCCGTTTATGAGTGACAGGGATACCACCGCTCCTCCACAGGATGATGACGTGCATGTCACTGATTTAAGGCAGGGGGAAGTTATGGTGGTAAATTTTTGCTGTTATTTGAACAACTGATCTGAAATTAATAAATAAAGGTGATGAATAGCTGGATGGCAAATTTGTCAGAACCATCATGCTTCTGCACATGTCAATAGAGACTAAGAGAAATAGCATGAAATGTTTATTGTTTGTTTGTCTCTGTAACCTGCTGTTATAGACCCAGTAACATGGGCCTGATGCATGTGTTTTTGTAAAGTTAACCTATTTGTATGCAATACCATCTTCACTTCCAAAACCATTGCCTTTCATATAACTTAATAGATACCCTAGTTATCTCACGCACAGCTTGAATGGTAAGCCAGGTCAAGAGAACAATAGCCTTGATGTTTCATGTACCGCCAGAGAGGGCAGACTGCACCCCCCTCAACCCAGACCCCTACTCCCACCCCCTACCCCCTTCCCTCCATCCTGACTGTCTAAATGCTTGGTCAAGCTGCATTGTGGCTCTTGATTTGATTGATAAATTCCCACTGACAGGTGAGAATAAAAGAGCCCTTGTTGCACTGGCACATATAAATGGGAAATTAGCCGGCTACGCTAATGTCAGACATAATTAATTTGAGCCCCTCTGTGCTGTCCATTAAGCCTGGCATGATGAAGTGAGTGAAAGAAACAAAACAAAACATGGCTGTCAAGTCAGAACGGTGACCAGAGTTGATCAGATTAAAAAAAAATGTTTTGTGTTTGTGTTGGGGTGTTTTGATGGTTGATTACAACTCTAATTTGTCGGCTACTCTGTCTTGTCCATCCATCTTCTTATCCGTTCCTTTGAGTGACAGTCAGGGTGGTCGATTTTTTCCATGGTGTAGTCTCATAGGCTCCTTGCATTTGACATTGACTGCATACATGGGAAAGGAAGCAGTAGAAGGTTCATAAAGATTTTGGTAATTACTTTTCTTAAATCACTTTAAGAAAATATAGTCCCTTTTCACACCATGGCTCACTTCCTCTGTCATTTTGTTTTCAATCTGCAAGAGGTAATATTTCACAGAATGTCTCTCATATCTCCTGTTTATCCTATTTTACACCACCGCTGATAGGAAATTGATAGCGTTTCTTTGACTAGAGCACCGGGGACACATTAGTAAGAGGTCACTGCAGATCACATTAAGACTATTTATATCTGATTTAAAAGGTGAAAAGTAAGGCAGATACATTAGGAAATGTTAAGGAGGATGACATAGAATACATGGTACAAGGGGCTCAAAGGCAAAGCAACCATTTGGAACTGTGTGTATAGTATTGTGAAGATTGAAATGGGTTCCTGCATATGTGACCTACACAATCCTCAACAAACCGGATGCTCTGTCTTTGCCTGTAGAGTCTATAGGTAGCACATGACTTAAAGCTTAAAGGCGATCCTTATCTTTCTTGTAATTTCTTTATTTTGTGTTTTTACACGGGTAATTCTTAGAATCTGTATCTACAGTCAACAGTAAAAGGCACACAGAAAGGCTTCCTGCATTTATTTTATGATATGTCTTCAGTAGCAACCTTGGCACAGACTCATATTTTACTGGGGGGAGCTATCATATTGATAAAGATCATATCTGATGTTATCTTTATTGATTTTTACCACCTCTCTACATCCACGTTGCTTGCTATCATTTACACTGTGCAAGGAAGAACAAGTGCACAAACACATTATGTAATGTTATCATTCCCCAAGTTAAAATGTTAAAAATTCAGGGGCAATTTAGGCAGACCTCTATGTCCCCCTTTAGTTATAATTAACCAGAATTATGCAACAACTCGCACCAAATGAACCCCTGATGAAAATAACGGCCAATTCTACACACAACATCAGTGTTATTAACATCTATTATAGCTACATTTTTTAATGTATCAATTAATTTTATTTATGAATTTAATAATTTTTGAACAGCAGTGCTGCCTCTTGTAGCTTCTGGTCAAATAATGCAGTCATGTGAATTGGTCAGTCCTCATCCTACCCATCTTTGAGGAAATGGGTGAAGATAAGAAAATGTGAAAAAAAAGACTTGCTTTCTGTATGTGAAAGTCGTCTCTTCATTGCTCGTGACCCTACAGTAATAGAATGGATTTGAATGTTATACAGGGCTATATTGCCTTCATTACACTGGAGAACCAAGTTAAAAATTGCTTAATGTTCCATCCTCCATTTACCTGTACTTTTCTTTTATAGCCCACTAGATAGGTTGGATCTAAATGAAGAAAAACATGTTGTTAAGTCATAAAGTCTAGAGCAACTACTACCAGTCTCCGGAATGCTGTAAAACACGTATCTTCAATTTTCTTCTATTACCTTGATAAACTGCGTCATTTCAACTTTGGACCCATTGGACATCCTCATATGAAAGCCATTCACCAGCTGCAGCCACTTAGTCTACTGAGTGTCATGTGTTCCTCTTTGCCTTGCAGGGATACAATATGGGTGTGTAGCTGTGTACCCTATCAGAGTTGCAACTTTATCTCTCTAATGAGTGCATTACCCATAGCAACAATGCAATTAGCACCATGCCATTCATTGGTTTGTTCACACTCAATTCTATTAAGGTTGTAGTTCCACGTCATTTTTAAAGTGTAAGGAGTTCAGATGATTATCTTTTGCCCGTAACTGCTGCAAATGTAAGCAATACGCACAAACAGCTTGCAAGTGGCAGCCTCTAGGCTCTCCTTGAATGCTGTCATTTCCTGTGCATTCAAATGTGTCAAATGAGTTACATTTGAATGATACAGCAGATGATTTAATCAGACATGTTGTTTGATGCTGCAGGTACTACTTTTAGCAGCCTTAACTGCCATCAGTAGGCTAAAGGAGTGCAGTGAGGCTGGATGTTTTCATCACAAAGGGTACTGTTGGAGCATGGCTGGGGGAGAAGGGCATGTTGTGGCATGCCTTTAGCAGAGGACAGTCAGAGCTGCAAATGCTTGTCCTGTGCTCTATCGTTGGCCCGGACACTTTTGAGGTATGCCTGTGGCTTGTGAGTCACACACACACACACACACACACACACACACACACACACACACACACACACACACACACACACAAACCGTGTGAGAGGGAACTGGGATTGAGGATCACAGACATTTGTGCCTTGAACCTTGGCTCCCCATTACCTTAATGGCCCTGGTGCTACCATCCCATCTCAGAGCACGCTCTCAGGCACGTTTAGAAATAATTAACTGTGCACAACGGATAACACGAACCAAACGTCCGCCCATAAATTGATAATGAATGACTGGACTGAAGTCGGGGGGTGGGCAGCCATGTGCTCTCATGAATGGAGTCAAGTGAATAAAGTTGATTGACGGGGGAGTCATTAGATGATTAGCGCTGGAGAAGGTCAGCTTCTTTCGGAGATCATAAAAATATGTTTGTCTTAGATAGGCGGCACAGTTTTCCTTTGTTCTTACAGTGGTTCACACTACTCACTAGCACATACTCTGCTCTGAGCTGAGTTTTAAGATTAGAATGAAGTGAACCAACAATACTGTTTAATCAGTTTGTTTGTTTGCCAATCTAATTAGTCAAATCAGACCAGTCACTGGCCAGACTGGTCAAGGTGCAGTGTTTCCCTTTAGCTGGTCAGAGCTAGATTGTCATAATTGCACACTTCACTTCAGTGAGCTTTAACACAGAAGTTTTTATTCACATGCATGGGTGATGTATGTAATCTCACAATGCAAGGTTATGGTGCTTGGTAATAAAAATCCCTGTTTGATAGCTCCATAAAGCTAAAAGTGGTGCTGTTTCTCTATACGGTAGCCTGAATGTCATTGACCTAAGGGCACAGGGACATCTTTTTTTTCCTCTCCACAGGTTTTATTGTAGTCTATAATGACTTTTGAGTTATTTTGTGCTAAGTGCTAAACTGATTCACTGGCTCGTGCAGGAATTGCTGTGTGGAGATGACAGTGCAGCTCTAGTCCACTAAGCTTGAGTGCTCCAAACTGGATAAAAAGCATCTGGGCAGCTATATTCATGTTGTTCTTCTGATTTATTTACCACCCCTGAACGCCTGACAACAATTCAGCACCACAACAGTTATAATACACAGCCATTTTGTGTTGAATAAACAGTGGGACATTTTTCTCACAAAATTTCATTGGACCACCTAAGGTGCACCAAAATATGGGGTACTCAGGTGAGTGTAGGGTCCTGACAAATGTGTAAAATTACATCATAATGTAGTATGCCAGATCTATAACATGAAGCCTCAGAGTAGTCCTCACACAGTTTATTGTGACTCCAGGAAATATGTATTTTCCAGAAACTTGTAAGACATGCGAAACAAATGGTTCCAATTAGGTTCGGTCTAGTGAAAATGACAAGTATGGCTATTATCATACACTGGGAGCACATTATAGTGTATACATTGATGATGTGAACTACCGTAAGATGTGTGCATTAAGCATGGTAGTAGTAGTTGCGGTCAAAGCATGGAAAGTGATTCAGGCGCTGATGTCATGCCTTATAAAAACTTGGAGCTTCTCCCACTGCCGCCAGTCGCAGATATGTGACTTGGAAACACGATCATTAGATGTGGTATTCTGCACATATGCTAAAAAGTCACAAAGCCTTAAGTTCAATTCTGTGAAGCCCTTTGATTATATGAAAATTTAGAAAATATAATCAACTCAACCTGTAAGATTTTCATCAAAGAGAATATCTTAAAATAAAACCCACATGTAATATTCTGAATCTAATGGGAACAATTCATGTATTTTTTGTGTCCTATTTGTATCATAGAGATTTGTTTGTTTTACGTTCCTGTACACATTTAATGCAGATTTCCCAATACTTCAGAGTGATTGAAAGTGATTTAAATCCCTGGGGACACTGTGCTATTGAACAAGCTTTGTAATAATGTAAATAAGATAAACTGCTCCAAGTCTGCAAATACAGAACTCACCAGGGGATTGGTAAACCTTTGCAGCCATTTAAGTAGTTCACCTTAGTGATATAAAGCAAAGAAGCTTCATATTGATGAATTCAAATAGTGATCCTGATGAGGTCAAAAGTGATGACCTCACTGAACTTCAAATTAAATCACATGCCTTCTTCTTTAATCTATAGATATGATAATTCCGCTGGGAATTAGCTATCAGTGAATGTATGTATATGTTCCACCGATCAATTCACAGTTAATGCGAAACTGCTTTAAGTGTAACGCAAAAATGACAGGATACTGTATCTGAGGTAAACTCCTGAAGACTCAGAGGTGAGAGTCCCACATGCGCTGCGTGTCAGATGATATCAGTTGATCTCTTCATCTCCTCTCCTCCACTACCATACATGCCCTCTCTTTCCTCTCATCCTTAGAACCTGCCTTTTATCTCTCCTCCAGCTTCAAATGTACCTCTCCCCTCTTTCTCTCTCTCACTCACTCACACACACACACACACACACACACACACACACACACACACACACACACACACACAATCTAACAGGGAGGGAGAGGAGTGGAGAAAAGAGAGAAGCTGCAGTAAAAGGTTATGTGGATGAAAGCTAAGCGAAAGCTACAAACTCCGACATGCGTGAACTCTGCTGGGAGAGCTCTTTGTGAGGGGTAGTGGGTGGAGTGGAGTAGAGTGGAGGAGGATGCCCCGCTGTCAGTGTTAAACAGGCCTGAGTTGGGGGGGAGAGGGGTGGAGGGGAGGGCAGGGGCCTTTGAGGGGGGAGCAGAGAGGTGGGGGTAGGGGGATGTTGGAGGGGGTTTGGTCTCTAGTCCTCAGGCGGTCCCATGCTGACCGGAGCTGTGAATTGACAGGTTGAACACCCCCTTATGTGCCAGGGGGGAGATTTTCGCCATCACTCCAAGTGACAGCGAAGATTAGAAGTGTAATCCCATCTGAGCGTTACGGGAGCACCTCCGGCATGCAAACCTTTTCATTTCCCCCCACCACCACCACCACCTCTTTCTCTCTCACTTGCGTGCTCGCTCGCTTTCTCAGTCTTTCTTCTAAACTGATACAAATTCATGCCTTTAAGAGTGCCGCTTATTTCAATGATCTCATTATAAAGTGAGCTTTTGTGCTGACTGGTTTGCCTTTGTCCGGATGTGCATTTGGAGTGATTGATGTTCCATGCATTTGAATCCAGAAGCTTTCTCTTAAGCTCTGGTTTGGATCTAATAATTCTCCTCCTTACCACTCTCTTAAGACCCAAGATGACTTCTCTGAATGAGAGATTTCTCTCTCTCTCTCTCTCTCTCTCTCTCTCTCTCTCTCTCTCTCTCTCTCTCTCTCTCTCTCTCGCTCCCACTACTCTCATCATCCCACTTGGACCACATACATCTGTGGAGCTGAAGCTGAAATCTAGAGATGTGTCAGTGTGCTTAAAGGGCCCTCATGCCTAAAGTGCTTTTGTGTCAAAGCTATTATATCTAATTAGACAGATCTACGACTGCCTTCTAGAATATTCTTCTCACTGTGAATTCTAACACTGTTAGAGAGACTTATCTCATTTGCAGGCTACGTTGCAGTGGACAAATTGCCACATTTAACATGCACATGCTAAGAAGATGGAGGAGAAGAAAATGTGTGTCGAAGCAATGGAAGAATTATCCTGAGTGAATCAACCCCTAGCCCTGTGGTTTCACTTTGCAAAGGGCTGTCGATTGCTATGAGAATGACCGAATTTTGTGCAAGGCTGACCAAATAACAAGACTACAGCCAACGCTAACAAATGCGCGCATATGAAAATTTTATGGTTTTGTTTTCATCTGTTACCGTTAACTCCCATTTTGCCATTTCTGTTGGCATTCCATGAAATTTGTTAAATCTCATAGCAATCGACAGCACTTAGGAACGTGAAACAATGGGGCTACAGGTGGATTCACTCAGAATAATTTGTATTCAATTAAAAAAAAAAAAAAAAAAACTCTAGGCCAAAAGCCCTCTGCAGAAAGGGTGTTGCCAGTTATGCACCGATGTGTGAAACCTTTGAGATGCCATTAGCTTTTATTCCCTTGTAAAAATTGCTCAGAGAGTACAGACATGAGA
>JAODXP020000010.1:17602129-17607129 GCA_027497455.2 Sardinella longiceps
ATTTATGGCAGTCCTGACACAGGGGTTTCAATGGGCAACAGGCCCAACCTCACTCGCCACCCCCCACCCTACCACCTACCCCACAACACACAGATACACACACGCAAACTCACACAAGCACCCACACCCACCCACACACCCACCCACACACACACACACACACACACACACACACACACACACACACACACACACACACACACACACACACACACACACCACTCCCCACAGGCCCTTCAGTGGCAGTAACAGCAGAAGCAACAGCAGGAGGAGCAGCAGAAGCATGGAGTTAAACCCAACACATGTGGGCCATTACTGGTGAAGTAGTCCCAGCCACACCAGGGATTCATTTACAGCACAGCGTCAGCTCAGGATACCCCCTCCCACACCCCCACAACACACACATTCACGCACACACACACTCACACACACACACACACAGCGTCGGCACAGGATCCCCCCTCCCACACCCCCACAACACACACACACACACACACCCACACACACACACACTCACTCACGCATACACACACACACACATGCTGTTTGCACACCCCTTATCACAAACACACATCCAGCTCAAGTGCCATGGAGCGACTGTGTGAAGCCCTTGCGCACTGTAGGGTAAGAGAGATTAGAAGTGATTGTGGAACACGCAAACGGTCACTCTGGTCCAGTCAAACCCTTTGAAGGCTATCTGTACACACAAGTATTCCTGTGAACACTGTGTGCAGACACTTAGGATTAGGTATCTTTCGCTCGTGTTTGCCATTGTGTTACCTGGCTATAAATAGTTTTTTTTTTGTGATTATACTCGTGGAAAAAACAGTGTGTCTGCTCGTGTTAAAAGCACAGGCTAAGAGAGAGGAAAGATTAGTCAACTGCCGATAAGAGTAGCCTACAGTGGCAGCCTGAGAAGAGCGTTACGTTAAAGAGTTCGGAAAGAGACAGAGTGACAAAAGAGAAGTGTGTGGAAAGACTGAGATGGAAAGACAGTCAATAATTTCAAAAATAAAAGGTCAACCAAAGGCTGACGGGGAGACAGGGAGTACGAGAGAAAAAGAGGAGTACGAGAGAAAAAGAGAGAAAGAGAGAGAGAGAGAGAGAGAGAGAGAGGGAGGGAGTGTGAGTACAGAGCTGAGAGGAGGAGAGGGGAAAAGCAAAGGCAACCAGAGAATACTTGGGCCACGTGAAAGCTATTGAGCGACCCTCTCTCCGGCTGAGCGCAGACGCCCCGTCTCCACACGGCATTCAGTGAATTAGCAGTGCGGTTCCCATGAGCGCCATGTCCCGTCTCAGCTGGGACACATGCCCTGCCAGGGGTGTAAACCCCGAGATGAGTTATGGGAACATCCCTGGGGGCATGCAGAGAAGAGAGAGAGAGAGAGAGAGAGAGAGAGAGAGAGAGAGAGAGAGAGAGAGAGAGAGAGAGGAGGGGTTGGTGGGTACAAAGAGGAAAAGATGCAGAGGATGAAAAACAGAAAGTAGATGAGAGAGTGACAGACTAGAGAGAGCGAGTAGTACAGATTGAAAGAAAAGACTGACACAAATGGGGTGAAGAATAATAAAAAGAAACATAAATAGCTTAACAAATGCAATTATGAGGGAAAGAAAGAGAAAGAGGAAATGTATGGAGAAGGGAAGAGAAAGGGAGAGAGAGGGAAAGAGAGAGAGAGAACAACAGACAGGAGGAGAGAAATAGAATGAGACAGAAGAGTGAGCGCTTGCAGGAGTTGGTCGTCAGCCCAGAACGCCCAGTCAGTGAGGCCACAGACAGACAAGGGGAAGGGCCCAGTCCCGGGCCGGGCCCAGGCCAGACGCGCCTCTGTGTGGGCAGCCTTGTGTTGACGTCAGTCAGGCCTCTTCTTAACCCCCTCCTGGGCGCTCGCGCGTGGCGTGGCTCGCTGTGGCTCCGCTCTGGCGAGGCCTGGCTCCTGCGTGCCAGGAGGCCCCGGCTTTAATCCTGTCACTGCGCGGTCGGACCCGGCAGGAAGTTCCCCTCCGCAGGGATAGATGCTCTTAATCATGCCTCCGGACTGCGGCTGGAAAGGGATACTCCCTGTAAGGCCCAGCGATGAGTTGCAGTGGTCAGGGATGAGACCATTTTTAGCAGATGATCATTTTATAACAGCATTCGTGTAATTCCTGGCTTTCCCAAATAAAGGATTCGGTTTCACTCCCGCGAGGGAAATGATGAGCAATTCAAGGGAACTGTGGAGAGATTTTGTGGTGCCGCCTCCTTAATGCATTTTAATATTACCGCACAAGGATTAAGTTGCAGTTCTCCGAACAATAAACCAAACAAAGCAGAACATAAGCAAAATACAGCACCTACACACAGACACAAACACTCAACAAAGCCTGTTATTTCTGTACAACCAAATCAGCCTTGTACAAAGCTGACCTAATAAAGGTCACTAGGGTTACTTGAAGAACTCTGTGCCCTTGTTTTCTTAGTACATTCACCTTCCTATTCAATGTCCAGATGATTTTCCGATTGTGTTGCTCAACTACATTTTACTCTTTATTTGATATGAGGGAAGCTGGCCAAGTAGTGCCACTTACACTGGCTATCATATCAGATGACGTAATGGAAGATACTGCTCGTTCTCATTCTCTCTGGAGCACCTGGGAGACTGGAGACTGGAGGAAGAGACTTGGGCATTCACGTTTGATGAAGCATTCTTATGCACTGCACTGCATTCAGAGAGAGAAAGAGAGGCATAGAGAGAGAGAGAGAGAGAGAGAGAGAGAGAGAGAGAGAGAGAGAGAGAGAGAGAGAGAGACAATTTAAAGCCGCCATGGGCAACTGTGAAGGAAGATGTCATTATCGATCGGACACACTATTTAGCCATTATAACATAGATCATTATAATGTGATAATATCATAACAGAATGCAAGGTTTGCTTTCCTGAAGCCTTCAGGCATTTCTAAGCATTTCTTTTCTGGTAGATTCATTAAGTCTTTGTCCTCATACTGTAAATATTTCCTGTCATTCCGTAAATTTACAGTTTAATTTGCTGCATCAAGTCATTTATCGACCTGGGGAAAACCTTATTAGCGATCGTGCCCACAGACTCTTGACTGAAGGGCGTTTTTTTCTCTCCCTATTTCCTTTCTCAGTGGTGGGGTTCTGAATAAGACTAACAGTCCCGTCAGGCGTCCCATCGAGGGCTTAAATAATTTGGCCGCCATAAATCCACCCACTGCCCCATGCTGATCGTTTGTCTGCTCATCGTTCGCCAAATATAACGACGACAACAGCACTGTCAACTAATGATGATGTCAGCTGCTCGTGAAAAAGTGCAGTGTTAAATCCTGTTAGGAAGCTTCCAGGTCCTTAGACGGCTGGAAAATATGATCTGGTGCCATCATGGAGGAGGTAGGGAAGAGGCACATTCATAATCCTGGCTACATTTCACTTTACTCACTGTGAAATCGGCTAATTAGTTAAATAAATGCAGTGTGGATTAAACTGTCTGGCTTCACTCAAGAATTCATTAACCTGAGAGTGTTGTTTTTAAACAGAGTGAACAACAAATACACAATATACTGTATTCCTCTCTCAACAAAGCCATTGCAAGTTTAGAATGAATGTAATAATGCCCACCTGTCACTTTCTTTTATAGCAATAATTTTTGAAGAGGTTGATATAAATTCTGAATTACTTTTATGTGACAGTCATTAATAAATGCTGTAAGTGAAATATTATTATTGTGAGTATGTTAAAAGGTATTCTAATACAAATAATGCGATAGATCAAATTTCCATTCAATTAAAAATTGAGGCCTAATAAAGTGAGCAAAATTATTTGGATCAAATTACATCATGACAAACACTTGGCGTTTTTTCAGCTTCCTGTAAAACATCTCTTGTGAGTGACCAGAAGTATAGACATGGAAATATAAATTTCCACTCATTTATAGTCATTTATTGATTAACCAATAAAAATGTTTTTAACCGATGAGATGAAAGGTTGGGGGTAGGTAGGGACTTCCTTCATCTCTTCACTGTGTGTGTGTGTGTGTGTGTGTGTGTGTGTGTGTGTGTGTGTGTGTGTGTGTGTGTGTGTGTGTTTTGAGGGTGAGGATGTCCAGTAATTACTAGCCGCTGTTTGGATCTGTAAATGTCTCATTTATCCCGCCTTCTCAGTCAAGTTTTACTGGCCATCATCAGTCTTATTTAAACTAGCCACCCAGAAGAAATTACAGTCGCGGGGAGAGATTGCCCCACGTGAATAACGAGGTCTGGGCTGGATGAGCCTGGATTGGAAGGTAAGGCGAAGTGGAGGAGGAGGAGAAGGAGGAGGAGGAGGAGGAGGATCGCTCAAGTGCATAAACAATTAAACCATGGACAGGTGATTCATTCACAGACAGGCCAGACTTGAGAGTTTTCTGACAACGCAGCAGCTGAGATGAGGCTTAATTGCATGTGTTGGCTACAGCAGAAAATGAATTGTTCTTAATAGGGTGCCTCCGACAGGCCATCTTAGTGGGGAAGGAAACAGCATTTGGTAGCTCTGTAGGGCTTCTTCCTTGAATGCTATTGCTACATTAAGATGGCCCTCTATTTCCATCAGTGGAGCAGATCTAGCAGTATTTTTGAACGGTCGGGATCAAAACATTATAAAAACAATAATATACTCTTTGTTTATTTCCAATTTCTGAATTTCCCAGCCTGTACATTATAGCCATGTGTATTTGTTGTTCTATTGTTGTCTCTATCTTCTCTTGGCCTCTGTCCTTTTTTGTTGAAAAAGAGGCATGACAGAATTCTCTGAATAAATGTGAGATTTACATGATCTGATCTACAATATAAATTGAAATTAAGATTAGTGTCAATAATCTATTTTTTATATATGCAATTACTTTTTGGGAAAAAAAATCTATATCATAGGACTGTTTCCTAGAAAGATATAGGTTTGCCCATAACTATGCTGCATGTGTGTGTTTGTGTGCGCGTATGTACTGTATGCTTTTGTGCATACAAGATTTTACAC